>JANHFT010007756.1:0-21860 GCA_032467955.1 Pseudoxenodon macrops | reverse complement strand
GTGGTGCCCCCCCCCACCACCCGGAAGACAAGTGTGACTTTGCTGTGAATGGTCAGGGCTATTCAGCTAAGGTGGGAGGATGACTGTATGTCGCCACCCAACCCTCATTCTTTCCTCCTGGACATTCCCTCTGGATCTCCGCGTTTATCCATCGAGATTTATGCAGCTGGACGGGAGGCGCGGGATTACCCGGGCGCCCTTTGGTTTCGGGGGATAAGCGCTACCAGGAGGCGAGAGCTCAGGACCTCGCGCTCCCCTTGGCGGGAAGCGACGATGGTGCTTCTGTCCGGGGGTAGGAAAGAAGGCCGAGAAAGCCGGAGCGCCACCGCAGAGAAGCAGCTGCAAGCAGGGTCGCTCCGAGCGCCGGGAGCTGAGAAGGCGGAGGGGGGAGTGAGTCCCGGTGGGAGCGGCAGGATTGACCCAACCGTCCCCTCAGAGCGAGCGCGCAGAAACGGCCCAGGCGAGCAGGAGGAGGAGGAGTGGGACGGCGAGGAGGAGGAGGACGAGGAGTATGAAGACTTTTCGGATCTCCCGGACACGCGGAGCATCGCTTCAGACGACTCTTTCTACCCGCCCCAAGAGGACGACGACGACGACGACGACGAAGAGGACGAATCGGAACTTTCCGACAGCAAGCAGCAGCTCAGTCTCTTCCGCGCTTGCTGTACTAACAACGCCGCCGCCGTGCGGGCGCTCATCCGGCAGGGGCTCCAGGAGGAGGACGTGAAGGAGACGGACCGCAACAAACGGGTGAGGGCGCAGCGCCTACCACTGCCGGGCCTGGGCGAGGGGAGGAAAAGGAAAACGGGTGCGGTGCTCAGGAGAGCAGTTTCACTCCCATCCACTGATCCCCTTGTTGCCCTATAATCTTATTGTAATATATTCATTCCCCATAAGCCTCGAGCGTGTATTTTGGAGCCATTAGAGAAGAATTAGTGATTGCTTCCTTCCTTCCTCCTCTTCTTCCCTCTTTTCTTCCCCGCCCCCTTCTTTTTTGCTAATACTGTGGCTACAATTAAAATCATCATGCACTAACAACTTTTTTTCTACAAATCCTTAACTCCCTGACTCCTCCCTGTAGTATAAAATCCACAATTAGTTTAGTGACCATTCAAAGTTACCGTATTTTTCACACTTAATGATTGCTGCAGCATCCCTGTGCTCACATGGTCAAAATTTGGATACTTGTCAACTGGTTCATATTTATGAAGGTTGCAGTGTCACCTTTTGCGATCTTCTCACAAGCAGAGTCAATGGGGAAGGCAGATTCACTTAACAACCGTGTTATTAACTTAACTGCAACGATTCATTTACCAACTGTGGTGAGAAAGGTCATAAAATGGGGCAAAACTCACTTAACTTGGTTAGTGATGGAAACTTTGGACTCAGTTGTGGTCGTAAGTCAAGCACTACCAGTACAACCTCCAAACTACTTTTTCCTGGCCACTTTTTTCATTGGTCCACTCCTCAGATGCCTCTTCCATGTATCACAAGAAGTGAAATGGATGAAACCATAACCAATGGCCTCTTCAGCCCCCCCTTCCTGAATTGCATGCAGACAACTGCCTCTTCATATTTACAAATTAATAGAGAATGATATGTAGAATTAGGAGTGAATCCATACAAATTGGCAAGAAATAATTCTGACTCTTGTGAAAACAGAACAGATGAAAAGAAGTTAATCCATCCAAAAGGAAGGAGGCCAAATTCTCCATTAAGTAGGGCAACACAAAAAATTAAAAGTAAGCATATTTGAACATTATAGTATAGATAAGAGTAGTCTATGATTCATTATACAATAGTTGCTGAAATTAGTTTGGTACTGTGTTTCAAGTTTCTTCAATACAGGTAATCTTCAACTTATGAACACAATTGAACCCAAAATTTATGTTGTTATATGAGACATTTGTTAAGTGAGTTTTGCCCCATTTTACAACCTTTCTTGCCCCAGTTGTTAAGTGAATCACTGCAATTAATAAGTTAGTAACCCGGTTGTTAAGTGAATCTGGCTTCCCCATTGACTTTGCTTGTCAGAAGGTCACAAAAGGGGATCACATGACTTTGCAATGGTCATAAATATGAACCAATTGTCAAGCATCTGAATTTTGATCACATGATCATGGAGACGCTGCAAAGGTCATAACTGAAAAATGGTCATAAGTCACATTTTTAATGCAGTTGTAAATTTGAAAAGTCACTAAATGAAGTGATGTAAGTTGAGGACTATCTGTAGTCTCAGTTTTTGGATTTTACAAAAATATAAGTGAAGATATTCATCTGTTTTGCTCAAAATATGGAAATCCAAGGCAGGAACATGTGATCCATCTCCTCTTAATGAAAACACTTGTTTCTTTATTCCACTCTGTTTTATCCAGTGACAACTTTTTTAGTGCACCCACTCATTCTCAACATATTGACAGAATAATATTCTTTGCCAGCAGCCGGTCGGCGCAAATAAGCGAAGCCCTATCTATGGGATGCAGGCAGCACACAAAACCACGCCCTCCTCTGGTCCGTAGAAAAACGTCTCTACGAAACTGGTCCCTGGTGCCCAAAGGATTGGGGGCCAATGCTCTAGTGCATGTCAGTCAGAAGTAGCACAAGTTGATTGTTAGTGTTATCCATGTTTCAATTAGACAAAAACATTGATACTGTCCAGCTTTCTATATTTTTTTGGAGGGACCTTAGATTTGGAACCCTACCATTAAACCGTTCTATAGAAGAACCATGCATTTCATCTGCCCTCCAGTTCAGATTGCTTACACTCCATTTTTCTTCTTTGCCTTAAGGTTCTCTGTCTTTTCTGTGTCTTCCCAATATTTAGCTCCATTCCATATGGCCTCTACTTTTGAACTGATTCGTTGCACTTTTTTGCCTGTTTGTTGAAAACCATTCAGCTGCCTGAGCAAGTGAATTCCATTGTTCCACTTCACATCAACTAAACTAATCAATTTAAGAGGCTTTATTGTAAAGCAATACAATATAAATGCAGCAGGAAGCCCCGCATACTGATTTTTACTCTCATAATTTTCATGTATTTTGCTCATGCTGGTAAATTACCAGTTATCATCCAATGATGCTGAAACAGTTTCTGCTATGACAGTAATATATCAAGATGTTTTCCGATGTGTACATTCGCATCACAGAAGCCATCAATAAAATTGGTCCCTTTAAAGGCATTTTTTGCTAACTCTTCCTACATTTCGAACAAACACTGCCTTCTTATATTTGAAGGGTTGTATTTTGGGAGTCAATGCTCCGAATATGTGAGAAGACATCTTGTTCATTTTGAGGTATGCTTTCAAATGGAAAGGTGCTGAACTTTATCTTGCCTTCCTTTTTTTGCATTTTGAAACCATGTACTCCCTTCACAATTACTCAATCTTTTTTTCCTTACAACAAACTCTTAGATTCTAAAATACAAATATGTTTTTAATGCTAAGTTTAACATCCTTGTAGCTTGGCAATGATGTCTCCATTATGTGAAGCATAGCTGTTTGGCAGGACTAAGATATGACAAAGAGGCTATTTTCCACATTTATTAAATTCAAAATTACAGCGGGCACCAAAAGCAAGTTAAGCCCAGTCCCAAAGTTACAGCTGATACGGTGCCCCCATGATCATTTGCCCTTACGACCGACCACAGATATGCTGCAGCGCCCCCTGCCTCTGTTTGCCCCCTGGTCCCTGTAACCATTTCCTTTCCCCCATAGTTCCCTGCTGGCCTTAGGCCTGATTCCCACTCCACCAGGCCTCACACACTCATCCTCACTTATCTCATTAGGGCAACAAAATAGAGCAGTTTGTCTTGCAGCCACCATATTGCCCCTGCCCACAAGTGAGCAGGGGTAAAATGGCAGCTGCTTCTCAGTTGCCACTGTGCAAACATGGGACAAGCTGCTCCATTAAGTGGTGAAATACTGATGCAAATTAACTTCCAAGTGGCAACCATTGCTTCTAGGGTACATTGGAAATAAATATTTTATCACTAGGATCAATATTTCCATTCATATTTGACAACATACAATTCTGTAATGACTTTAGTAACCCCAAAAAATTAAAAATAAATTGGGCTATAAGCAAATAGGTGAGGTGCTTCATGTATGTGTCTCGGGTCTTATATTAAATTGTTAAATCATTTGTGTGAGATTTTATTGTTTTTAAACTGGACCTTATACTTCCTGACTGATTGGTAATAGAGAGGAGAAAATGTATAAAGAAATAAGGAAACATGCTGTTATATTCTACTTTTTTCAGCAAGGATCCAGCCACAAAGAAGGCCACTATAATAGCTACCCAATCATTGCCATTCTTCACATTGTTAAAATTCTTTTAATACAACCATAATTACAAAGGAAGTTATATAGCAGATGGTTGGTTGGTAGGTGGGTGAGTGGATGGATTGATAGAGAGATATAATTCCAGTCATTATTTATATGTCTTTCTTATATAACTTTGATTATAATTATAACTATTATAAGTATATAAATGCTTATTTCATTCTACACATAATACAGCATCCCATCTTGCAAATGTGCCTATAATGCATTGCTATCAAACCAGATCATTGTGCTCTGGATCATGATTGCTGTTCAGGTAGCCAGCAGAGAAATGGATCTCATTTCCTCCATAATAAAATTAACCTCCACAAATAATTGTTTTTCTGCAACCAAACATTGAGCGATGCTATATGTGGGCAGAAGGAGTAAGATCTTGAATTCTATTTTTGCCAGTAGAGAGGACTGCATTCTAATCCTCTTTTCTTACTAAACAACTCTTCAATTCTTTGATTTGTGAGTTGCATTTTTACTAAGATGTCTTTTGTAAGAATTTATTATTTCTTGCCTGTGATACAGCGCTATTACTTAATTTATTTTGAACCATATAATGGTTTTTAGGACTTATGATACATACATTTACAAAAATTCACATAAGTGAATAAACCTTAAAGATTATGGAATATCTTTCTAGATTCTGAATGGTGAAAGCAGGCAATTGACAGGTTCTTTCTGTGTTACAATGTGACTGTTTTAAAACGTATGCATCGAAACTTACCTAATCAAGTTTCGACTATTCTAATATTGATTTTTAGCTTCCACTTTCTAAAAAAGATTAAATCTAGATGCTTTATAGAGATGCTGAATTTTGCATTTTGTGTAGGGGACATGCCCATAATATAGTTGAAAGTCGATATAATGCATGATCAGTTGAATGAATATATTGTAGAAATACCCTGACACCTGTGAGATGTTCCTGTTTGTTCCTTCAGGTATTCCTTTCTCAGTCCTTTGTCAGCTGGTTATGAAAAAAGATTCTTATACTGAATTTTTCTCTGGAGAATTAGTATAATCTTACACTAGCTGTTACAGCATCTGATACTTTTGTTACATTTTTAAATAGGAAAGATTAAAAACTAACAAAGTAATAATGAAGAAAAAGAAAATGAGTAAAGAAAGAAAGTCAAAAAAGGCAAAAGTGTAGAAAGAAAAAAAATCACAAATGGTTTCTAATTTTCCTTTACAACAGTTACAAGCATAATCATCAAATCCAAGTATATCATAATTGTATTTTTTTGCTGTTTCATGTAAAATGTCGAAAGGGGGGTTTTCCAATCATCATTAAAATCGATCAGTTTCTTTTCTCTAATAAGAGCTGTAAATTTAGCCATTCTAGGTTTATTATAGCATCTGAGAACTACAATTGATAAGTTTTGTTCTCTTCTATCTTTATGTAACCTTTCAGATTATTAAGAGTCCCTGAAATTTGCACACATTAATGGTTTACAAATGCAAATAGTGTAATGATATTTGTTTGTCTTAATATGCTAATGTAACAGGCTGATTTTGTAACAGGCTGATTTAACAACATTTCATTCAAGGAATAATTTTGTCTGAGGAATCAAGGAAATAAGTCTGTTGTTTCCCATGTTCTTTTATGTTGCAGTTATAAAAAGATGCCAAGAAAATTTGATTATCTGTTTATTAAGAATCTTTCCCAGAGGACCTGCTAAAACTTGTATCTTTCTGGTTAACAGTCTCTTTAATTTCCTGTATCATTCAGACAAATTATTCTCTTGACTCCTCAAGCAATTTCATTATTCTGCATTTTATTTGTGTTCTTTTATATTAATTTCTTGTATTAGTTTTTTTTTTACAGACCTGGCTGTACATTGCAAAGTTGTATAATGTTAATTCTATATGTATTTTCTACAAACGTTTTGTAGAAAGTTTTGTAGTAATCTTGCTGTATTTGATGCATAGGTATCTGTAGGAAGACTCAAGGAGAAAATGATGAATATGTAAGCTACAGTACATGTGATTTGCATTTTACATCAGGATGTAAATATAAAAAGGGGGGTTGCATTGTGTCTTCATGGAACATATTACATGTTTTTGCATCATTGCAGTTTATTTTGGATACCTTGGTTAATTTTCTCCAGGGTAATTGCATACTGAATATGGCAATTACCGTAATATTAATTTCCCTGTTAGTGATAGAACAAGATCATGAGTGGTGATCCTGGATCCTGGCAAAAATGCCAAATGTGACACTTTATCTAGAAAAAAAATGTACACAGAGAGACAATACATGCACACTTTGGCCTATATATCCCACAAAAGTATTTAGTGCCAAATAATATTTTAAAAATTCTAAGATGAACTTAGTAAGAAATAAACCATATCAACTCTTTGCACTGCACTGGCAGGCTGTACTGGCAGAACGCTGACATGCACATTGACTTAATAATATTTCCAAGCAGTTAAAATCACAATAAATCTAGATTGTGTGAAGTCAATATTTAAATATTTTAAAGCTGTTTGTATTTAGTTCAAAGGGAACATAATGCTAGGATACAGGTGCAATTCTTGTACGGTTTGTAGTTTTCATAAACACTTGTCTTTGATTGGAGCATTTTACTATGGCTATATCAGTGGGAATAGAGTCTTAGGAGCTGATCACTATAATGTTCTGTTTTCTTTTTTCTTAATGTAGAAAGTTTCTTAAAAGAAAAAAAAAGTGTGGTAAAACTGTTTTTCATCATGAAATACATTTTCATTTTCTCATGAATAACCCGAAGCTAAATGTAATCCTGTGAAGAATACACTAGAGAGGAAAACACAATGAAATCTCAGAGGCAAGATTGTTTTGCACATTAGTAAGCAAACAAGAAATATAATTATAACCTGACATTTTTACCAGTGGTAGAAAACTCAGTCTTTGAATGAAAGTGTTAACAGAATAGGGTAAGATATTAAAATGGAATTAAAAAATTAAATTGGCTGTGTTGTACACAGTCCTGACCAATTTTAATTTCTATACAGAGATATCTCATCTCTTTTGAAGATTTAGATAGCCACTATATATTAGAAGCCCTAATACCTATGGGAATCTGAAAGAACAAATAACACCAAAGTGTATTATTTCTTTCATAAACCAAACCATTTAACATTTGTAATTTTGGTGTAAATAAAAAAGCATTAAATTTAGTATTGAAGGCATTATTAGAGCAATCAAAAAGTTCTTATAATTGGTGAAAGTCTCCTGTGTAGCAATTTTGGCCCATTCCTCTCAAGGAATTCAAGGTGGTATAATATTACTTTATTTCCTACATTAATAATATGTAAAATAAGTTAGACTGAGAGAGAGAGTGATTGAATCAGAGTAATCCAGGTTTATTTACATAGCCAAGTGTATAAATGAACTGGAATTTCTCAAGACTTAATTTAGGGCACTGTTCTACAACATAGTTCGATGATAGGAGGCAAAGATTTATGTTTACAGATTAAACAAGTTAAAGTGACAATTGTATACTGTAGAATTGATTTCATTGAATTCCTTGTGATGTTTTTATTCAGAACCAGCAAAAAAGAACCAATACTATTATACATTATCTAAGCACATCAACAAGCGTCTGTGATGTCTTTCTCTTTTGCTTCTTGGTATCTTGAACTATGTAATATCAACATCTCAGATACTTCACAGACTGTCTGTTGTTCAAGTTAAGAAGGGATTGTAGGAATTTTATTTTTCAAGTTTCATGGCCAGGTTCTGCTGTTATAATATTTCTGTTTTTACTTTGTTTTTTTAAAATGTATAGATGAGGATTTCTTGACATAGAAGATATTGATCTCCCAAAGCATAGAGAACCATATTGTTAAATATGACATTTATTCATATTTAAAAGTCTGCATCTGCACCACTGTAAGCAAATAGTTAATTACGCTTATTAAAGACATCTGGGAAAGGTTGAGCATTGCAATGTTTGTTTTGTTTGTTGTCATGGGGAAGAACTTACAAAACGTTCTGAGAAATTCAGATAAATACCAATTTTTTAATATACATGATTTGTTATTTCAGTAGATTCATATATATGTTGTGGAAGATAGCCAATCAATATACATTAATATTGTATCTCCTGATACAAATACTTTTAAAGATTAATATCCAACTGAAATCAGATTTTTTTTGTTAGGACTAATGGATAGACAAGTAGGAAAAAACTATAGAAGATTGTTCTTATACATGGTTACTCCAGCAAGTTTATTATATGCACAAAGATGGAAAGATTCTAAAGTACTTTAAAGGAATACTTGGTGAAGAGGACAGAATTTGCATAGGTGGCAAAATTATCTTGCTTGAATAAAGAAAAGAGAATTATATTTGTTGTGTCTGGATTTTATAGAGTTTATAACTTCTGTAAAGAAGATTGGAAGCTGTTTTATATCTCTTTTTTCCTTTCTTGCTAATTTATGAACATTATATCTCCTGGATAATTATATCCAAGAATTAGGACTCTGGAATGACTGAGAAGCAAAAAGTGTTGAACATAGGAGATTTGATTTTGATGCCTCTATTAAAAAGGGAAGAGGAATCTGCAGCCCAGATGGTAATAGGAACCATGGATTAAGAAGAAAATTCCTGCCATCTTCTCCTTTTTCCTCACAATGTAATTGTGCAAATTTGTAGAATATAACTGAATGTAAACTCTAAATAAATTATGTAAATACCTAGTTCAAGGAAAATAATGTGGAAGATTAAAAAAAAGTTGGAGAAGGACTTATTTGAGGAACCATAGAGTTGGCAGCAATTAGAAACAGTAGCACTCTGTTTGGAGGTGTTAAAGAGTGAAGAAGAGATGAGGTGTGAGGCCAAATGTCTTTTGGGTAGCTGTGTATTAGATCATAGCATGAAGTAACGCCAAGTGATGGTGTGGATTGGGATATAAAGTTTCCAAATTCAAAATTAGAATAGACCAGAGAGACTCAAAGGCCTGAATAAACCAGTCTTTCTCGAGGAGCACTCTGACTTAATAAGAACCAAGCACTTATGTTCTTAAGTACTTTGCAGGACATTATGCTCCTATTAATTGGTAATCTGTTCTGGTTTCTGCTGTGTAGAGGTAAGTTCTGACTGTTGGATTCCTGATATTCTGATACCTTCCACACAGGGGTGGGTTCTAACTTACCTCGCTGCCGGTTTGCTGCCTCCCGCGCCGCGTGTTCGCGCACGTCTGCAATAGAAAAAAACCCCAAAATTTTTTTTAAAAAAGGGCTGTAAACAAGATGGGGACACATGTGCAGTGCCAGAAACTCAGGTTCTGCGCATGCACAGAAGAAGGAAAAAAAACCAAAAAATTCAAAAAACATTTCCCCCCAAAAAACAAATTAAAAAAAAAAGATGGCGGCACCCACGGAGCAGAACCGGCTCTGTGACATCACCAGTGGCCTACTACCTACTTGGTCGAACCGGTCCGATCCTGTAGGAACCCACCTCTGCTTCCACATAGGAGTGCTTTAGGAAGCCAATCTTAGTGTTCTTGTAGTTCTGTTTTGTTTGACTGGACCTTAGGAATGTTAACCGATATAATATTAATTTGGGTTCTGCCCTGAAAAAATACAGCAACAACTATATTGTAGTAGTTCTTTGGAACTGCAAGAGCAAGAATTCCTGCCTTGTCCTGCCATTCAGCTCTTGCAATTTCCCACTTTTTTCTTGTAATCAAACAGCCATGGCAATTTGTCAACATCTCTCCCATCCTCTGTTGCTAGGAAGAACAATTTGCAATTCCCCCAAATAGTATTATACCTACCTTTCTATTAGTTAACTAGAAGGAGCATTGATTGGCTTAATGGGAGGATGCGGTTCAGCAGTAAGGACACTCACATAGCAGCACAAAATTGTATGCTTTATGAAAAGTGGCACATCTTTATATCAGGGTAGAAGATCTTGTGAATTGCTCAGAGTCTTGTACTGGCCTGTATATTTTTCAGATAATCTTTTCAGATTTGCTCTGTGTTACAAAAAACTCTTACCTTTTATATAATTTGCAATTGGATGTTTGATGTGTGTGTAAAGTTAGAAAGGAATTTTTACATCCCTTTTTGTTTTTGAAGTAGTGATTTGTAGTATTTATCTCTTGTCAGATGAGCCTCTTTCTGTGCATGGGAAAGGAGAAGATTGCTTTTCCTAGCCAAAGACCTCAGTGCTAAAGGGTCAGGAAGTGGTGCCATCAAATTTACTTATCTATATTTTTATTTCCCAATAAGGCTGAGAGAGCCCTGTTTAGAGCAAGGTTGCGTAAACCTTTTGCCATCACATCTCCCTTTAGTGTAAACTTTAAAAATACACTTCCTCTAAAAATACAAATACTAAAATGGATACAAATGAACAATAAAACAGTACAGTGAAACATTAGGGGAAGTGAATTGATTTTAACACTGTACACAATTAAAGGGTCCTTCACACTTCTCCTGCACTCCTGCCTGCATCTTTCCGAGGTAGGGACACTTCAGGGTTTGGGAAACTCTAGGTTAGAGGGAAAATTACTAGGATAACACATGCAAGATAGTAATAATAATGCAGTGGACCCTGTAGCATCCTCGGAGGGTGATAATTTAAAATAGTGTTTATGATCTTGATAGACCAGGGATAGTTTCAACTAAGTTATTTTCTTACCCTGGTTTTTCCTAGTGAATTGTACTATGGGAATGTATTGGGAGGGTAAAGGGAAAGAGGTTCAAGAGTCATGATGCCTGTTTCCATTTTCAAATAAAAATAAGGGCCCTCTTATGTAATATTGTGTCTTAAGCTTATACGAGGACAACTAAGGCAGGTATCTCCATGATAGGCATTGTATCTTTTCACAGCTATTGCTGCATTAATGGCAGACAAAAACTTAAGCTAAGCACCAGGGGGAAAATCTACATTACATTAATATTATAAGATGAATGACATTTTGCTGTTCACGTACTGCTGCAATTGCAATTCCAAGTTTTCTTATGCTCAGCATTTGGTGAGAAGACTAAATTTGAATTTATACTCCAGTAAAACTCAAACAAGTAATTGATGGCAGTACTATCTGTTGAGTGAATTAAGTACAATAGACTAATTCCACAGGTTGATTATTAATGATGAATTGAGACAAATTATTTATTTTATATATCAGAAAGCACTATCTGCAAACCTAATTTAGATTTCAACATTACTGAATCAAATGTATAAGTAACAGCAATTGATCGTATAGGTCAAATGAAACAAATATTTTTTTAGAAGAAGCTGTCAGTTAATTTGGCAGAATATAATCTATGTTCTTTAACATCTGGGAACAACAACTTCAGGAGAGGCCATAAATATAGAAAATCAAGTTATACATTTCTTCTGTTTATTAGATTTGGAAACTTCCAGGAGGAACAGTATTAAAAGCAACTACACAGTAGATGCTGGAATGATTACTTTCCTTCCATGAATCTATTTCAAATAAGTAAATATTCGTAAAATTTTTGATATATTTTATCTTTTGAAAGAAAATATATTAACCAAGTTCTTTGAGAGGAGATCTAACTTTTCCACATAAATATCAACTGTGTCTTTTGAGAAGTTGGGAAAATAAAATTTCTAAGCCTTTAAGTAAGGCTTAGAAATGTAAGCTTTAAGCTCACTGTAACAGCATTGCCAAAAAGGCATTAAGAATTGTTAACCTAATTTTGCGAAGTTTCTTCTCCGGTAACATTGTATTGCTAACTAGGGCATACAAAACCAATTCTTGAATACACCTCGTCTGCCTGGAATCCATACTGTATATCGGACATTAATACAATTGAGCGGGTCCAGAGATATTTCACGAGAAGAGTGCTCCACAATAGAATCCCTTATGCCACCAGACTTGAAATTTTGGGCTTGGACAATCTGGAACTGTGCCACTGCGGTCTGATCTAAGCATAGTACGCAAAATTGTCTGCTACAACGTCTTACCTGTCAATGACTTCTTCAGCTTCAACCTCAATAATACATGGGCAAACAATCGATACAAACTCAAGGTAAACCACTCCAAATTCAATTGCAGAAAATATGACTTCAGCAGCAGTGGTCAATACCTGGAATGCTCTGCCCGTCTCTATTGTTACATCCTAAAACCCTCACAGCTTCAGCCTTTAACTGTCTACCATGGACCTCATCCGATTCCTAAGAGGTCCATGTTCATATTTATACCTGCTATCTTGTACATGTTTGACAAACTAATAAATAAGTTGGTATTTCTAGTATCAACTACCTTTGTTGTATGCTCTGTTTCTGGTGTATTATTTTGTATTACTTTAATGAATAATTTCTACTTGGTTGTTTATTATTGTTAGCTTCCATGAAGTAGAAAAGCAGTTTTGAAATAAAATAATCCAAAGAAAAGTAATTTATAATAATGTCTTCAAAAAACTTCAAATAAGTGGTATTTGAACTGATATAAATTGAAAGGAACTGCACTCACTACACTTTAACCTTCGCCTTTTTTATTATTTATTTATAGACTGGCCTTATTGTTGCCTGTTACCAAGGGTACGTGGATATTGTAATAGCCTTAGCACAGTGTCCTCATATTGATGTAAACTGGCAGGACAACGAAGGGAATACAGCTCTAATTACAGCTGCTCAGGCAGGTAAGGATATTTGCTGCTCATTTAATTTTTATGTTCAGTAGTGCCCCTTTGTAATGTGGTCCTTGTGATGAGCCAATGAATATCAGGATTTCTAATTTTTAAAGGGAGAGACAGTGTAAGCCAAGCAGTTATCACCCACTTAGATTGCTCAGAATAACAAGAAAAATACATGCTAGACATTAATACACAAATGTGTTGCCAGAGCCAAGGGAAGATTTTAGCTGTAGAACAACCCAGCTTTTAAATATTTAATCAAGATATCACTCTGTGACACTTTGCAAAGAAAATAAGCAAACCTCTCCCCAGAGAGAACTTCCTTTATTGATATGAAGGCAGTTTTTGATTTGACACCCCCGGCCCCCCAGCAGTGATGGCAAAAACTCTATTGATTGCTGGCTTCTGCAGCTAATTACAGTGTTACCCAAGGACACTGTGCAGATTAAATGTGATGTCAATTACGTTCAACAGCACCACTCCCCAGGTAATAGTTCCATTAAAGTGTTAAGGGAACCAATCAGTGCCTTTCTAAATTTGGATCTCACCCCACACTCCATACCCTCAAAAATCAGGGATTAATTTCCATGCTCACTTATACTGATGATATAGATATTGTTTCCCACTCCCAAATTGTAATATTTGGACTTTTGCTGACCATTGCCTAATTATAGGATTGAAAATAATGCAAAAATAAAAGTGTTGCTTTTCACCAATAATATATGGGAAATTAAGGGGGTGTGATATAGGGGTAAAATGCACTTATCTTTCCTACTGGCTTGCTAATGTGTGCTTGTGCACGCGCACTGTAATCTGTGCATGCACTTGCTTCATTTGCATGCGCATTGTCATCTGCGCATGAGCAAAGCCTTCTGCACATGCGCAGAGGGTCAAAAGCAGGACGTGACGATGTCCCAGGTTGGGGGAGCAGAAATATCTGGCACTACAAGCACGTACGAGCCAGATAAAGCTGGCTGCATTTCACCACTGGTGTGATGCTCAGTGATTAAAGACACTGAGTTGTCAGCTGGAAAGCTGACAGTCTGGGTTCAAGACCTGAGCACTGCGGGACAGGATGAGTTCCGTTTACTTGCCCCAGTTGCTGCCCACCTAGCAGTTTGAAAGCGTGCAAATACAAGTAGATAAAATAGGTAGCATTTCAGTGGGAAGGTAACAGCATTCTGTGTACATTGGCGTATAGTCATGCTGACCACAAATGTGTCTTCGGAAAACAGTGGCACCCTCGACCAAGGAACAGAGATGAGCACCATGCCCTAGAGCCATGATGGGGAACCTATGGCATGCTGTCGGCCCAGGTCAGAGCTCTGTGGCGTTTCTTTCGTGAGTTCTGTTTCCCTGTAAACAACGAAACAGAAGCGGACGAATGAAAAATATCTCATCTCTTTCCGCATTGCCGGTGTTGGGATGCCCCGCCTCCTGCCGGCCAGCTGGTCTTTGGGTCTCTGATGAGCATGCGTGTTTTGCGCATGTCCACGCATCTGGGTACACATGTCTGCACATATACATTAATGCATTTCTATGCATCCGCATGCACATGTCTGTGCATGCGCATGTTCATGCATGTCCATTCAGTTTGGGCATATGTACGAACACAATTTGGACACTCGGTGTGTAAAAGGTTCGCTTTCACTGCCCTAGAGTCAGACAAAACTGGACAGGGAAAACTTTTATCATTACCTTTCTATGGGAAATTAATAACCAAATAAGCAAATAAAGGTATTTAAATAACTAGACTTCCATTTCCAAATATCCAGTTAATGGATCAGGTCACAGCCCAATCAAACAAAATCAGCTGATATCTTTTGACTATGGGCCAGATGATTTCAGGTAGCAGGCCAAATCTTGCCTGTGGGCAGAAAGGTTGCGCAAGGAAAAATATTCTCTTAAATTAACAGATGTCATGAGATCTTCAACTGGCTAATTCGGATTGATTAACATATTTTAAATTTTGATTAACATATTTTGTATATTATTATTTTTATTATTATTTTTTATTTTGTCAAGCATGTATTAGATAACAGATATAAATATCAACATGATTATGAATACATGAAATGGATACTAATAAAAGGGAATCTTAGGGCAGGGAAAGTAGGCACGCTGGTGCGCTTATGCACTTCCTTAAAGACCTCTTAGGAATGGGGTGAGGTCGACATAAGCCTAAACAATTATTTGAAGCCTTGTCATAAGGTATAATTCCTGGGCTAATCAAATGAGTTTAAATAAGTAGCATTTAGATAATTCTCTTTCATAGGTTTATAAAAATAGAAGTAACTATATTACACCCCATTTGTACTATAATAAGCTATCAGTAAAAATGGTACGGTACCTCCCTGTAGCTCCACAAAAATAATCCTAAATAATTTAGGATTTAATTTATGCATAGACGTTTCCCTCATTCTAAATCTCTAGTAGGCCATATAAAATAATCGTCTGAAAAGCAATTTATATTTGCACAAAGATTTGATGTGCCCTAGAGGCAACATCACTACAGGTAGTCCTCCACTTATGAGCACAACTGAGCCCAAAATTTATGTTGCAAAGTAAGTGAATTTTGCCCCATTTTATGACCTTTCTTGCCACAGTTGTTAAGTGAATCACTTCCGTTGTTAAATTAGTAGCATGGTTGTTATGTGTGTCGTGCGTAAAAGTTGATCACATGACCCTGGATATTGCGACTGTCATAAATATGAGTCAGTTGCCAAGTATCTAAATTTTGATCACATGACCGTTGGGATGTTGTAATAGTTGTAAGTGTGAAAAATGATCATGTTTAATAAGGGCCCTCAAGGGGAATTTGAGACACCAAATCAAAACTTGAGCATTTTCCTTCTATTGCTTTCTGCGCAGGATTACCACTTTCATGAAAAAGTATACTGAATGCCAAACCAGACAAGGGTTCTAGAACCTTGTGTGAAACCTGAATGTTCTTGGTCTTTTTTTAACACTTAAAGTACCTAGTGGTCCATCAAATCTGTCTACTGAGTTTTGTTGTTTTCTTTTTAATTTCTTTGTGTTTGCTTTTCAAAGTTGGAGTGATCCTTCCTGAAGAGCATGTGCAAAATATTGATCATCTGACCTGACACTGATTCTACAAAAGGAATTAGCTTTCTTCCCACTCAAAATATAATATTTTATATTGTTAAATAAAATAATAGAATATCTAAAATTATGGTTTAGATGGGGAATTATATTTGCAATGAAATAATCACTACATAATCCTGTAATGTTTATCATTGTTTTAGTTGATACATTAATATTTCCTTATTAGAAGTAAATGGAATATTGATTTCTTGCCCACGTTAATTAACAATGAAATAATCAGTTTTACTAATTGGTGCAGGTAGCATTGTGCAAATCCATTTTATCATATTAAGGAATCATGGTATCATTGGTTGGGGATTTTAACATTAGAACAAGGAGTCAAGCCTATTCTGGCATATTGCCATTGGATACAGATTGGTCAGATTCCCACCACGTTACATGATTTATGAGAGAAATACAGCATGTAAACCTAAGAAATAAAAAACTAAAATAACATGTGGGATTCCTATATATTCCTTTATAACACTGCAGATGAGCCCATGGATGAGTATCCAGCAGGCAGTTTCTGAGACTAAAAATCTGATCTTTCAGATAAAAACTGGCAAAAGTCAAATGTTGCATTGCATCCGATAAAAAGCAAATACTGAATACTAGAAGCAAATTTTGACCTCACTTTTTATTTACTGAAACAGATTAGGGATGATCAGATACATCATTTACATTAAAAGATAGCAAAGCATATCCTCCAGATTATTTTCCCGTAAGCATTGGTGTGCTAGAATTGGCTTGTACCAGCTTGTGAGAGCTACCGGTAATTGTTAAATTTTCAAGGATTTAGTCAGCCTGTTGAAAGCAGAGCTGAGATCTTCACCTATTTCAAAACCAGCTGTTGAGCACCTAGCAGTGTACAATGGCAATGGAGCGGTAGATCCTTTTGTTAAATATTTATCAGCACACCAATACCCATGAGCCTCCTGAGCGCAATAAGTTAAGTATATGCTACACATTTACATAGTTAAGCATTTGAATGAAATGGATTTCCATCCCCCACAGATAGCTGACAAACAGCTGCCATTAATGCTATGTGCTAGTGTTGCACTGTATTCTCAATTCCCATTTTCTACTCATTGCTTTGATAATTCCAGTTTAGTTATCAAGATACTGTAGCGCTTGCCAAGAGACCTAAAATAAGCAGGTACTAATTCAGGGTAATAATAGCATAGAGATGAAGATGTGTTTCAAAGCTCTAGTTGGTTTTTCATTCTTGGGCAAGAGAAAAGTTGGAATTACACATGCTCTGTTGACAGTGCAGAAAAGTGCTGCAGCAGTCTGAGAATTGTCCTTGCCATGAAATTATGTGTGGCCCAGTGTTCAACACAACTTCTTGATACATCTCAATTTGGCCTGTATTTCAGCTACATTGCTGTTTGCTTGATTCAGTTCAAAGAAAAAAAAATTGAAAGCAGTGTTCCAGCTTCCCAGATGATGAATGTAGCCACATGACTCAAATCTGGGCTCCGGTCTAGGGTGAAATTTTGAACTTGACTAGTGATATCTGGTTTCTGGGTAAACATTTACCTAGAAGACTTGGCCCCCTTTAATAATCCTTGCAAACTATCAGTTGGACTAGAAGAGAACCTCATGGGAGCAGTTGCTTGCTATTGCTCTACCATTAGTTTTCTTGTTATCCTGAAATATGAACAGCCTCAGAAGACTCTTGAACAATTAAGTATGGATATAAAATTGCAACACACTCTATCTAAATCCAATTTTTCCCCATTTATTTGGGGAAACTGGAGATTAATATATAACCAGTTAATTATCTCATTACCTTGGAATGGCCTAGATAGTTCAATGGACTTGCTTGGAAAATTGGTTTAAAAATATTCCCCATGAGTAACAAATATGCCTTTGAGGTGAAGTCCAAGGATTGCTCCCGAAACTATATGGAGCGCTGAAATTTAAGGAAAATTATATTTGTCCTTGATATCAAAATATCTGAAGGAATGTGGTTCCATCTCTTCCAACTACAAGGCTTAGGCTTTCATGAACCGCAGTTAACTCAGAAAAACTCACAAAAGCTTATTATCCCTTTAGATATTTTTTTTAGTTGGACAAGGTGCTGCCAGTAACTTTCTGAGATGAATGTCATATAATTAAGTAATAAATCTCATTGGGGGAAAATTTTTCATTATATAGTATGGGCTTAGTCCAGCTATAGTGACATTCATTGTGCTTGAAGAAAAGAATATTAAAAGTATGTGAAGATAGAAAAGACTATCTAGCATAGATGGGAAGAAATGCTGCATGCAATCCAAGAGTTTGGTTCTATACAATTTCAGTATAATCATTTTTTCAAAGTTGTCTTTGCTTTCTGTTTGTTTGATGCTTAATATTGCTGGTTGTTTATAATATTTTGTTTGTACCATCATTTCTGTATCGTGAACAATAAACCTGCAAATTGAAGATACTTTTGTCTTTTTTACTATTTATTTGGTATCTTCAAGCCTGGGCTGACTCCCAGTTACTTTCTGGACTGGTCCTTACAGTTCACTTGGCAAGTTTTAAGAAGTGGCTTGCTTTTACCTTCTTCCTAGGACTGAGAGAGTGCCTGGCCTAAGGTCACTCAGCTGGCTTTCATGTCTAAGGTGGCTATAGAGTTTATGGTTTCCCCATTTTCCTCCTGCTATCTTAACCATTATACCAGATATGCTGTTTTGTCTTTGTTATACTTAACATTAGTGTTTCATTTTCCATTTTACTATCATTATTACGTTTATCCAAGCCTTTAATTCTAGGTTCCTTCATTTCTCCAGTTTTCTCATTCCAATCACCCATTAATAGTAGTATAGTATGCCCTTTCTTATGTTGCATCTGCTATTTCTTGTGTTTTATATAGATTCCTCAATATCTACATAGCAATGTATTTAACATATTTGACATTCTATGGACACAGGCTCTAAAGAGTTTATCTAAACTTGGTTGAGTACAGTAGGTCCTGATCTGATTTCTATCAGTAGATAACTCCTTAAATAGACTACTGGGAATAAACTTCCTCTGGGAAAGAAATGACAATCGTGGTGGAATAAAGAGCCGGAGAGTAGACCAGCCCTTTGTATTTCCTTTCAGAAAAGGAGACTACTTGAGATTGCCCACAAGTGCTCCAGGCAGTTGTTCCTCATGAGGTGACTGCAAGATAGCAAGTTCTGCTGGTCTGCTCATCTGGAAGATGAAGGAATAGCCATCTTGCCCAAATCACAGTTGATGTCTTTAAAAGGACATTAGGTTCTCATACTTCCTTTTCTAATCCCCTTCAGAAGTTGCTTGCTAACTGCTTTCAGCTATTAGGAATTTTGCATTGACAAGTCTGAAAACACCAAATGTATTTCCTTCAATCCAAAATATCAGTCTGGGGAACTGGGAGAAAAGGCAGCTGGGCGAACAAATGTTTGCTAGAGTGGGTTAGGTCAGTTTTCTGTGGCATGGTAAGTTCCAGACCAGCACAGTTGTGGGGCTTCATGCTAACTTGCAGGTCAGGGTACATGCTTCCAAAAGAGTAAGAGATGGTGGGAAAATATACAAATTGGGAGAGTTAAAGCCAGAGGTGGGATTCAGCAGGGATTCTGACCAGTTCTGGAGAACAGGTAGTGGAAATTTTGAGTAGTTCCGAGAACTGGTAAATACCACTTCTGACTGGCCCCACCCCCATCTATTGTCTTCTTCCCGACTCCCACCTGATTGGGAGGAAATGGGGATTTTGCAGTAAACTTCCCCTGGAGTGGGAAGGGAATGGAGATTTTACAGTATCCTTCCTCTGCCACACCCACCAAGCCCTGCCATGCCCACCGAGCCATGCCTACAGAACCGTTAGTAAAATAATTTGAATCCCACCACGGGTTAAAGCACCCCTGCAGTTCATAAGTGCAAGCAGACTGCCAAGAGCCTCATGTGACTGTGAGGACATTGCAATGACGGTAACTTTGGCACAAGTTGTAACCCCATTTTTTCAGCAACATCATAATTTGGTCACTGAACAAATAGTCATAGGGCAAGGACTATCTGTATTTAAAATTTATTTCACTAAGGATTGAAGGAAGATCACCAAGTGCTTTCATATTTGTTCCTAATCGATGAAAAACAGTTAATAAGCAATTTCTGAAAGTGATTAGAAAAGTTCATTTGGTAAGCCTTAATGGATTTTTGCTGATCAGTAACAAGGTTTTATAGATTTGTTTATAGATTAAAATTGGGATATGGAAAGAAAAGGAAAAAAATGATAATTTATAAAATTGTTTATACCGTATTTGTTATGAAGAAGTGGTATGTTGTTTATTATTTCTTTTTTTACTTATTTTTTCTTCTATTTCTTTTTTCATTTTCTTTTCTGCACTTTTGTTTCCTTTTATTCTTTAATTTTTTTATTGTACTACGTAGTATTTTATCTCTACCATCGTAATTTTTTAAATAAAAATTCCTATTAAAAACAAATGACTCTTAAATAACCTTGCTAGATCCTTCTGTTTCTCAGTAAAGCTGAACACAACTGTACCTATTTTTCTTTTGACATTTTTTCTTTGGATTCCAGGGTTCTTGAGGCTGGTGGAGGTGTCTGCTCAGTCTATGGGAGAAAGAGTGAGGTCTGACAGCAAAGGGTCTGCTTCATAGGTGGCCTTATCCTGGTCTTTGCTTGAAGAGGGCTTTTGAGACAAGCAGGGTGTGACAAAAGTGTAAACAAAAATGGTCAAAGCAAAATGAAATGTATCAAATAGAATATTTTAGGAATAAGTGGATTTGGGTGATTTAGAATATTCTATTTTAACTCAGGGGATTACATGATATACTCTCTGATTATGATTTTCTAGATTATTTTTGCTAAACTATCTTTGTTATTTATATATGTGGAATAACAATGAAAAGGTTTGCTCCTTATAATGTTCTAAGTTTGAATATGCTTTAATGTTTTAGTATTTATGTGGCCTGTACATATATGTGAATGAAAAGGAATGGATATTGTCGAACATTTTAGAAAACCTACTAAAAAAGAAAAAAATTCTGATGTTGATCATATGACTAATGATGTGGCAGACATTTCCCATACTGTTAGTAAAAAGAAGAAACCTACAAAAAATTAAACAGGGACAAAGTAACTGAGATATATCCATTATAAATTAACATTAAAATAATTTTTATATTCATTTTGTGATCTATAGGTACATGATTTTAAATTTTTAAATAGATAATGCAGTTGAGTTACCTGTTTAAATGAAACTTCTTAAACTTTCTTGATATCTTTGATTGACATGCACCATAGATTGCAAAGTAAAATGAGACTAATTGGACTGCAAAGTAAAATGAGGGAATATTTTTTATAACTTACAGTAATTGAGCTACTTTTGTGATGTTACCCATACTGGGTAACAGTATGATCAACCAGGCAAATGGCAAGTTAGGAAAATATTTTGAATGAGGAATAATGGCACTAAAGGTTTATCTGGTTCTGTCTGATTGGAGACAAGGACTTGATGGTTTAATTGGGAGCCTATAAGCTCCCCTGCATCCATATTTTTTCCCTGTGGTAGATTGTCCCTTCTCATAGATTTCCTACATATAGGCAAGCAAAAACCAGTCCTCAAATGAAGATCATAGCTGAGGATTTGTTGAAACTATTTCTAAGAATGAATATATTCTGTTCTCCAAGTTTATGTATTTCATCATTTCACTTATATTCTCTGTATAAATGTTGTTCCCCATGCTGAAAATTAGAACTCTGGTCAGTTTGGTGTGGTAATTAAAGATCATTACGTGTTGCACCTTATCATTCTTGACAAATTTATCTTGTATTTTTATGTACACTGAGAGCACATGCACCAA
>JANHFT010007755.1:40858-54257 GCA_032467955.1 Pseudoxenodon macrops | reverse complement strand
AGAGAGTAACCATAGATAGATAGATACCATAGATACATACATACCATAGATAGATAGATAGATAGATAGATAGATAGATAGATAGATAGATAGATAGAGGAGGCGAGAGACAGATACTGTAGATAGATAGATCTACAATAGATAGACATATGTGTCAAATTTCGAAAATTCAATACCATCTCAACTGTTATCATTTCCTTTTTCTCTGTAGAATCTGGGATTTTGCGTAGGAAGAATAGTTAAAGAGACAGGAGTCCCAGATGTGGTCGAAGTAGACTCCTGTGAGATCTATGATACTCAGGTAAGAGTGCAAATGATTTAACTGCTAGGAGGAAAAACACATAGACTTCAGGGCCGTGGTAGCCATCAGCAGGAATATGAACCTGTCCGTTCTGACCCAGCCTTCACAAGTAATGATAAGCCATTTACTCGCAAGTAAAACAAAAAACCCTTTTTATAAAGTTTTATAACAGCGCAGTAACAGTCTTTTTATTCACGGGGATAAACAAAATATCAAATGTCCCAACAAACCTGAGTTTAGCCAAAGAATCCGAATTGCTTGCTGTGTACTAAAAACAAACGGTTGTCTGCCCCTCCCAAACTCCTCCTATTTATTTCCCAGACAGGGTGGGGCTCAGAGGTGGGTTCTGAATCTTCTTACTGCCGGTTCACTCAGGGTAACGCCTCAAGCGTGTGCGCAAAGCGCACAAGTACACAGCAGTCCAAAACTAGCTTCTGCACATGCGCAGAAGCAAAATCCAAGATGGCCGTGCCACATAGACACCGACAGAACCGGCTCCATGACGTCATCACAGAGTTGCTACCGGTACCGGTTCTATAGAACCGGATAGAATCGGTAGGAACCCATCTCTGGTGGGGCTGGCTAGTGTCTGCGTCTGCCTTTCCCTGAGAGCCGGCTTATTGCCTTCCTTTGCTCTCCTCTCCTTTCCTCCCTATGCATCTTGGTTGGGCCCCATCTGTTCCTCCCTCTCACTCAGCTCAGGCCCCGAAAATAGCTGCCTCTCCACCTGGGGGGAGGACGGAAGGTCCCGGTTCTGCCTCTGTCTGAGGGTTTTTTTTATTTTAATTTATATAGTATTTTGATTGATATATTTTGCATTTTTCTTGCAATACGTGTTACATACCTTCACAAATACGCAGCAAATAAGAGTTCTAAACTAACTTGGTTTCCTCTTTCTAACCCTCATCTGTGTTCCACACGTTCATAAATGGTGACTTGTCCTTTGAACTTCCGTTGCAAAGAATCTCAACATCTTCCATCACCACCAACATCACCATCACCACTTCCACCACGATTCAGGAGAAGACCCCCATCATTGCAATGTAAGTGGGCATGAACGCAGACATCCGCTACATAAACATCCTCATTCCCACCACCACCACCATCATCATCATCACCACCTCAATCATTCTCACCATCATGGACACCTCCACGAGTATAGAGACCCACAAATTCTTGGCCATCATCAAGCAGGTCCCAGGGACAACCATGAGCCTGAACAGACCCAAGAGGAACATCCTGGCATTCCTCCTCCTCCAGGACCTCAGTACCCTCCTCCTCCTCCTGGCGGTCCCCATCATTTTCCTCCTAGTAAATATCCACCACCACCTCCTGGGCCTCCACCTCCCCGACCTTTTCCTCGTAGACCAGAGGATCACCACCGACGGCCCCATGGGAGGCTTCCTAAATTTGACCATCGTTGCCACCACCATCATCACAGGTCTAATGAGACTGCGTGTAAAAGAGAAGAAAGCGGATCCTCAGAGGAGCACGTTTCATTCAGCAGCTGTCATGCTTTCCATCGCAGCAGCGTGGACTTTGTCCACCACGTGCCAATTTTGAGTGAACACGATGTCCTCCAAGCTCCTGGTGCCAACTTTTTTGACCACCTCTTGTCTGACCAAGGAAGCCATGGAAAACACATTAGACAACTTTTCCTGGAGGTTTCCTCGGGATCAAAGTCGTGCCCAGGGAAGCCCAAATATGATCTCTTGCCGAGCATTTTGTCTTTATTCCCTACACCATCAGCACATTAAAAAGCTTTTCATAGGGGGGAAAAAATCTGCATGTCTAGGTGTTGATTTTGGATTAAGTTCCCCATAAAATTGTAACCATGATAGATAAATATCTTACATGGAGAGCATAGTTTATATATAATCTTAGAGTGATGCATGGTCTGGAAATCATTTGAAAAATATATTTCAGATGTTGCGTAATTACATGTGCAATAACAACCTCTGCCATTCTTTAAAACAGCCTGGCTTTTTTTTTTCAGTCTTTCCATAAAAATCTGGAAGGAAGATCCTAATGTTTTATGCTAAGGAATAGATTGCATACACCACACACACACACAGGGAAAGGGGATTTTGTAGAAATAATCTTACACAGATTAACAGAGTTGGAAGGGACCTTGCAGGTCATCTAGTCTAACCCCCTGCCCAAGCAGGAGACCTTTACATCTGCCTCTACCTGGGATCAAACTCACAATCTCCTGATTGTGAGGCAAGAGCACCACCTTTAGGCCACAGCAGCTGTGATATGGAATGTCTGATTCTAAATATCTTCTCTATTTTACTTAGTCCAGTGGTGTTCCATTAGAAAGATCAGATATGGACAGAAAAAGTCCAAATGACTGGTATTTGGCAGCAAAAAGAAAAGAAAAAGAAAGAAATTTCCTGAATCTCTTTGCTGCCACCTAATGGTTATCTGCGAGTCCCTTAGACTGCAAGGCGATCCAACCAGTCAGTCCTAGAGGAGACCAACCCTGACTGCTCTTTAGAAGGCCAGATCCTGAAGATGAGATTCAAATACTTTGGCCACCTAATGAGAAGGAAGGACTCCCTGGAGAAGAGCCTAATACTGGGAAAGACGGAGGGCAAAAGAAGAAGGGGACGGCAGAGAAAGAGGTGGTTGGATGGAGTCACTGAAGCAGTAGGCATGAGTTTAAATGGACTCCAGAGGATGGTAGAGGACAGGAAGGCCTGGAGGAATGTTGTCCATGGGGTTGTGACCGGTCAAACACGACTTCGTGACTAACAACAACAACAACATTACTAGAGACATTGAGAAAGAGTAGTATGATAGACAAGGCAAAGAGGCAATTAATCCTACAGAAGCTTTAGAACCAAAAAAAGCTATTCGAACCAGATCTTTAAGTTCAGAGTCAAACAATTTTTTTATCATATACAAGAAGGGTCCAGGTAAAGGTTGATACATCCAAGAAAAAATTTCATGATTCCTAGCCTCAAATGTGGGTATGCAAGGAAGGCCGAGATTAATTCTATCCCCAGCAACCATCTCAGAATCTGGTAATGAAATTCCCAGCATCCATCATTTCCTAAGGGTAGCTAGCACTCATTCATCATGATTTGGACTCATAATACATGCAACTGCAGTGAAACCAGAAGAGTGTGTCCCCTCTACTGCAGCAGATGACGAGGCTGAAACAGATTTCAGATAAGCCAGGACCCAAAAACAAAACAGGTACAGCTGCCACCTCCATCACTCTGGAGAGAAAGTACCAGTGGGATTTTCAGTTAGGAAGATCTACCCACAGGTTGACACAGCTCAGTATTAATCAATTTTGTTACAATAGTGATGTCTGCACTATTGGAAGACTTGTAGGACCAGGGTTGGCATAGATTGTCATGGAAAAAAATCCATGTGGTTGCTAGGAGTTGAAAATGACTTGATGGCACATAATCAATTTTATATTATCATTTTTGTGAGAAAATGTTTCGCATGCATGGGTGTATATAGAGGGTTAAGGGGGCATAATGTCACATATATTATCTTGGAAGCAACACAAATTGTACAATTCATATCATTTGTGCAATGACATCATGTTTTGCCAGTTATTAAGACCAGAAGGTTAGGTGACCTCTGTTGTTAATGTGAAAGAAAAATCTGGGATATATTGTTTGCCTTGAGCATTGTGGTTCATTGCTTGTAACTACTGTTTTAATTGTATGATGATACCCACTGTTGTGAGATGGGTGTCTTGATAATAAAAATCTATATACTACCAAAACTCTAATTCCTGTAACCTTTGCTGTGAAGGGGAGAAGCAAAGAGAGGGAGGGACAGAAGGAAGGAAGCAAGGAGGAGGGAGGGAGAGAGAGAGGCAGGAAGGAAGGTAAGAATGACCAACAAATAGGTAGACAGATTTTGTTACAGTAGTGATGTGTGCACTATTGGAATGGGCAAAACAGTGCATCGTAGAGCAAAACGTTTTGAACCAAGGTGCCTCAAATAAGCTAACTTACAGAATATATCCGAAATCTGGTACCTATGACACCCCCCATAGAAGTGAAATTTGGCAAATTTCAAAAAGTATTTTTATGACTTAACAATGATCATAAAACAGTTAATTTATTGTGCTACTGTTTGGCTGTGCAATATAGTTCAACATAGGCTATTTTCAAGGCAGACTCGGTTCGGACTGGTTTGCTAGAACCAGTAGCGGGAATTTCCACCCGCTCGCCGAACTGGCAGCAACGGCCGGCTGGACACGCCTCCGAACCGGTCCTCTGGCCAAAAATCGGTCCTCCAGCCAAAAAACAACCCTCTGCACATGCACAAAACCTTCTGCGCATGCGCAGAGGGTTTTCACTCGGAAGTGCGTGCGCACATGCACACTTCCGGGACGACTCCGAATCGGTTGTGAAGGTAAGTAGAACCCACCCCTGCTCTGAATATATCCCAACTTTTCCAATGAAGACAATATGTTGGAAGTTATGTTACTGTTGAAGGCACTGAGGAATCTGTTAAGGAAATAGTTCTGAAAGAATGACCCATGGGCCACAGGTTGTCTAATATAAATATAAAAGTATAATTATAATGATTACCTTCGTTGCATTAGGAGCAGATATAAGGAGTCCAGCATGGGTTGATAGCTATGAGAAATATTACTTTGGCTGCTATTAGAAACAGAATCTTGGATTAAATATAGATATGGTTTAGCCTCTCCTATACATGTTTCTATGTCAAATAATTATGATTCATTTAATTGTTTTCCATTCAGAAGGTAGCCAAGTGAAACTTTACAAATCAGGTCAGAGGTGGAGAACCTGTGCCCTCAGGTGTTCTATAACTCCCAGCATCCCTCGCCCAGGAGCACAGGTAGCCCAGGCTACGTGATGACTGTGGTCCTTGCAACATCCCGAGCGTCATAGGTTCCTACTTCTGATACAAACTTCCTCCAAAATACAATGGAATATTGCCATAAAAAAAAATCTGTATTCAGAAAACTTTTGCTAGTTTTGATTTGGAAGAGAATCTTCTTCATAAGTTTGGCTGTTTTATTTTTATCTCATTCTTCAGTTAATTGGCTTCTGAAAATGGCTTACAAACGATCAGGAACAGCAACAGACTTAACTGCAAATTTTGTCACTGACTTCATCAAGAGTGGGGGTCAAATCCTGGGGGAAATCTGAGAGAATTAGCTCCTGACATAACCTTAGACCATATGGCTTTTCAAGAAGGTCTGTTTGACTCTCCCAGCTGCTTGATATTTATTAGCTCTTCCATAAACCTTACAACTTCTGCTCACGATGCTTTTCCATGGCTTACTGCCAATTGCCAGTCTCTATATATCCATACAAGCATCTGCCATGTGTGTCTGAATTTGTATGAAGGGAAATACTCATTTAAGCTCCATTAATAATAGATTTTTTTATCCATTCTTATCAGGTATTCCCTTGGGCAAGGAGAAAGAATCTTTACTCCATTTAAGGCAGCTTTGGATTCCATTACCCACTAAAACCTTTGGAGGAAACAAATGACACTTAGAATCTTAGTTTGATTATTCAGTTACACTGCAATATTATTTAGGTTTGGTGATCTAATGAAGCCTTTCCCCACTCCTAAAGGGGTTACACAAAGAGGTAGACTAGTCTCCCTTTATATAAATATTGTTGTTAGTTGTGAAGTCGTGTCTGACCCATTGCGACCCCATGGTCAATTTTCCTCCAGGCCTTCCTGTCCTCTACCATCCCCGGGGTCCATTTAAGATCAAATCAATATTGTAGTTTTGGCCAATCTAGACTTCCACCTTTTGTCCCTTGCCCATCATAAAGTCCCCATTCTTTATGCGAATGATTCTTTAGTTTTTAAAAATGGGGCTATATAGAGTACAAAGTATTGCGATAGCAATATCTCAAAATAATCTACCAAAAGCAAAAGTGTTTGTTTTTTTTGCAGAAAAAAATTATAATCCATCAAATTGGACAGTTAATGGCAGACCTATTATGCAAGTGATTAAGTAGGTATTCAAACCTCCACATGCTGGGGTCATTAGCTATGACAGCTCAAAAACTATTTCTAATCATCAACCAATTTGCTGTTTGGCAGGGAAACAACTTTGTCTCTGCATCAATTAAAGTATACCAAGTTCTTGCCATGCTGCTATGTGGACCTCAGGTGTGAATCCACAAAAATCTCTACATCCTTGAAATGCAAACAAAAAGTCTAGAAACTAATAGTAGGTATCCCATACTTGACTTCCAGCACCATCCAGCATCAAAGATGGTATGATCCTAGAATTGTTTGGCCCCCAAACCCAAACCCACTCAGTCTTGTCAGGATACAGTTGAAACCTGTTGCTACCCACCTAGACCCTTATAGTCTGCAGGCACCAGGATAAAATATTCAGTACTACTTAATTTTCCAGGGGCAGAAATATATACAGTAATTGGGTATCCTGACAAAGGGGATCCTAAGTCACCAGCTTATTTTGGGTTTGGGGTGGTGGTGGCTGAAAGCCCTCAAATCAACATATAAAAGGGTTGAAAACAGAAAAAATGATGTAAAAATCAGAAAAAGCAAGAAAACCTTGAGACTTTATACTGTATTGGTGGTCTTTAGAATAGCTGTCCTTCAGAATAGCTAAACAAAGTTTTCTGTGACAATCAGTTTGCAAAGCATACATTGTACACCAGCTTTTCATGCACCACCAAATTTAGTGATAATAGAATCTTTTTATTAGCACTGCGTAATCAGAAACAGGGAAATTATTTTTAAAAAGATAGCAAAAGCTGAGGATTAAACTTTCATGTGAAAACTGAAAAGACAATAGGCTTATTTCAAAGTCTGAGGTATGCATACAAAGATTGATGCACACCCACATAATTTGGAATGTTTCTAGAGTAATAAATATAGAAAAAAAGGCTTCGAAATATGTAGGTGCTGTCTGCTGGGTTATAAATCACAGCAGAGTTTCTTTCATATTCTCTCCATTTCTTATTTTCTTTATCTCAGTAGTTAATAATTTCTGGCTTAATGCAAGGTAGTCATATTCCAAGAATGATGGACTCATTTAAAACTCTGAAACTGATCTGTTTCCATCTGTAAAATTTTAAAGGAACAGAAGCTTTTTTGCACTTAAATTTTCCTTGTCTTTACAGCCATGCATAGTCACTCATGTACTGACAAAAAAAAAAGAGAAAATAAACCAGCCCAAAAGAGGCAACAGATTTTTATAAAATCCACATATGCCTGTTTATATATATTTACATGTATTTAAAATTAAATGCTATAATTTGAATAAATATATGATTCATATCACCACAATAGGGAAGCCAATCCCCAAGGTGGCTTGCATGCATGTTTAGTCTGGATCACTTTGAACCGTCTGGAAAGCAATGAGGGAGTCCAGGTTGGGTGCTTGATTTTATAGATTTTGGGATATTGTCTTGCTTAGTATATTCAAATGGAGGAACAGTAGCAACTCCCCTACTTTAAAAATTGTTTTAAAAGTAGATGCTTTCAGTCTTTCACTCTGACCTGCATGATTAATTCATCTAATTAATTTATCCAGAGTCATAGCTAAAATAATATGCTCATTTTTAAAAGTCTGCCCAAAGTACAAAAGAAAAAAAAAACTCAATTTCCCACACTATCACTTTATAAGTGTTAGTGATATATTAAGAATGGTTAACTTCTTGGATGGATCTGCTTTAAAAACATCTTAAAGAATCATTAAGAGATTTAGAATTATGGGTAGAGCCTATACTTGTATGTGAAAAGCCCCAGGTTCCTATTGTGTAATTTAACTAAAGTAGGATTTCTTCTAATTACAGTTGCCATTAGCTCTTAAATAATTCTTAACTTGGATTTTCCAAACCTCAAAAAAGGTTTGTTGTATTTTGACCTAAGGATAATTATCTTCTAGGGCTTTCTGTTCAGTCTTCAGCTACATCCGTTTTTTTGCCATGATGCAAGTATTAGCAGGTTGTGAGCAGTTTCATCCATGAGGCTGTATATCTTTCTGCATGTATTGCAGAGGGCTGCTGCAATTAACAAACTCTTAAATTTCCTGACCTTGAAGTTGTTAGTTTTCTTTAATTTATGTGTGCAATCATATCCTTAAAATAGTTCATGTACCAAATAAGCCACTAGAGGGAGAAGAGGACAATCTCATTGAAACATTAATTCCCCTCCTTCTATCCCTTACATGCATATACTTTATGCTCTTGTGATATTCAACATCTATCTTTGACATAAACTAACATGAAAGAGAATGCAAATGGATATTCTGGCTAATATTTACTGTCACCAAAGGGGCCTCCTATTTAAAAATAACCCTAATGGCTCTTCTGTGTTCTACTTCCTGGAAGGCCATCATGGTCAAAGGGGAGGGAAAGTACATCCTGTTTCATGTATCTGTCTGTCCCCATCTCCAAGTAATTTTTCCCTCACTTCAGTGATAACTGATAAACCTTTCATTCTCTACACAAAGAATGCCATACACACCAAAGGGACATCTATTCCCAACTCTGTTTCCCAACTCTGTTTAAGACATCAAAATCCTACTTAAATACATACGATTAAAGAATTAATCCCATTAAAAAAAAAAAGACAAGTATAGCTAAGAGACATCCTAAACTATGGCTGTATATTTCTGTGCTGATAACTTTGTTGTATGTGCAGTATATCCTTTCTAACTTACATAAACTGATGCTGAAATTAATATACATGATCGTGGAGCAACAATAGACATAAGAGAGAGGCAAACTATTAGTTTCTACTTGTACGTAGCAGAAATGGTAATGTATGATATTGAGTTAACCTGATTGTGTTATGCATAAAAGAGATAATTTGACCTGGGTTTGGAAGACAAATCTAAATGAGATGCGAGTGCAATGTAGTGCATAGATTTTATCTAAATTATATAAGCACCAGTTCTGACAATATGTTACATAGGATGGGATAATATTTGGTGTGCAATTTTTGTTGGTCTTTACAAAGCCTCTCTTTTGGAAAAAAACAGCTAATATTTCCCCCACTGGGACTTAACAACCAGCAAGTGCAAATGTCATACAGTTCATGTTAAACTGATGCAATTCTGAACTATTAAAATGGATGGCAATTAGCATAGAAGAAACCAGAAGTCTCCCTTCCCCAAATTTCCAGACATGTAAGTCAAGAGGAAAAAGCACTCATTTAGTAAGCAAGTTTCTGTTTAGCCTTGATTTCTATTTTGATGAGAATTAGATGAGAATTTAACATAAGGAAGAAATTCCAGCCTGAGATCTGCTGGCTACTAATCCGGGACCATCCAAGCCAGAGGAAGACTAGCTTGTAAGCCCAGGCAAACCCTCCTTGGTCCAACACTATATGTGCAAAATTGCACAATAGCATTTTAAGACACACTTAAGACAGATAACACCACTGTCAGAATTCTTCTGCATGTTATTGAGACACAGCTCTTTTCAAGTTTTATTCAACTTCTTCCATAGTGGTATGCCTATGGAAGATGAACTTTGGTGGTAGAGAATACTCTGGGAATACCATGGATGGTCAAGAAAAGAAAGTAAACCAAGCATTGTCACTGAAAGCACAAATGATTGACAATCCAGCAAGATAGATGGATTCCATTATAGCTATGATGGGTGAATCACTGGAAGCTGTGAGGGACTAGATTGGGGACATGTCATCCATGTGAGGGTCTATCCATATGGCTTCCAAAGTATTGACTTGATAGCACAGAATCAATCAACCAGTCATTAATCTCACAAAAGGAGGATCTTCTGTCACCTCTAATATTTATCTATTATACATGTTATTGCCTTGTTAGGGCTTTAGGAGACCTAAAGGCAGTTATGGTAAAACCAGACATTTCACTATCTCTATCCCTTTGATTCTGTTATTATTTGAATTTTAAGATTCTCTTCTCCTTTCTCACTATTTCCTGTCTTTCTAAAGGTAGTCATCACCTAACTACCCTAATTGGGATGGCTAACTCCATTGCTAAGCGAAGTGGTCATTAAGTGAAACATCACATGACTGCAGAGAGTTAGAACATCAGTTCTGGCAGTTCTGGTTGCAGACATTAAACAAATTACCTGGGATCATTGTTAGAAATCACATGACTGATTTATTGCAACCCCATTGACTTTGTTTGTTGGAAGCTGGCTGCATGGGTTGCAATCATGTGACCACAGGAAGCTTTGGTAAATGTGCAACAGCACCTGAATTGCAATGGCATTACTGTGGGGACACTGTGATGGTCATAAATGCGAGGACTATCACTTCTTCAGTATTGCTGTTGCTTTTTAAACAAATATTTATTAAGTGAGGACTACCTGTATTGAATAATGTATTTTTCTACTTCTTTTCTCTTTCCATAATAAAACACATGTAACATCCTGCTGTTATATGATTGTGGTATTTGGGTCACCCAAATCTGGAGATATTCCATCTTAAACCTTGGTTGCGGTAGTAGTTCCCCTTCAAAGTTGGTATGCAACCTAAAGGTCTTCCTATAGTTGTAGCTCTTCCTTGAAGAGGTGTCCGCTGTGCCTAGGAAGGCCTTTGCGCAAATCCATTTGGTGTGTCTGTCACACCTTTTCCTAAATCAGAGGGCCTTTCACATTGTCACAATGCCCTAATCATTTTGTGGCTTGACTACTGCAATGCTCTCCACATGGGTCTATCCTTAAAGACCACCCAGAACTGGTCCAGAATGCTATAGTTTGAGCAGTCATGTGCATCCTTCAGTTCACCCATATAAGACCTCTGTTTCGCGAGTTGTAATAGTTGCCCTCCTGTATGTTTTACTGATGTTACAAATGTTATGTTGTAATTTCTTTGATTTTATGAGACATCCAGAATTGCTGAGAGTTTTACATCTGACAATAAAGAATGTCTTTTAGGACATTTCTACATCAGATGTCCCATGTCTAATTTTATGAGGTTTGAGAACATTTGAGAATGGAACTCACAGGGATATAACAACCTGCATAACCTTGCTGTTTTAATCCACCTCGTTCTTTATCTCAATGGGCTTTACTTATTTATTTGAATTTATTGGCTGCCCAACTCCAGTGGACTCTGGAGGCATACAAAAGCAGACAAAGCATAAAAACAACTAAAACATATAGGCAGCCAGATTAAAATGATCTAATGGTCAGAAAAACAACAAAACAGAGTCTGGTGAACAAAAGCTGGGTTTTCAAAACTTTCCAGAGCCTCAGGAGAGAGGGCATAGTATTTATCTGCGTGGGATGCTGTTCCAGAGGGTGGGGGCTATGTCCCAGAGGGTGAAGGCATGTTTCCTAGGCCCTGCAATCTGGCAGTGTTTTATGGAGACGACCTGGAGTGCGCCCACTCTGCTGGAATGTGCTGGGTGAGCAGAAAGTAATGGGAGAGAAGCAGTGTCTCAGATATCTAGGCCCTCTGTCATATAGGGTTTTATAGGTAATGATCTGCATCTAGAATTGCATCAATAGGCAGTACAGCTTGTGTAGCAATGGCGATACATGGGCAGAGTGAGAGGTGTCCATTACTACTTTCATTGCAGTTTGAACCAGGTATAATTTCAAGGGCAACCCCATGTAAAGCACACTGCAGTAGTCCAATCGTGAGATGAAGGGCCTCAATCTCTCATTCTTTTTTTCCTATACTTGTCTTGAGATATTGCTTTCCAGCCTCTTCTATCTAGTTTTGCCGGGTTGTGAGTTTTATATGGTTTCTAATACCCATTTTCTGTTGAGGAGCTATAACTTTAAGAAACTTACAATGCACCCTTCCTATTTTAATTCATGCTATAAGACATAAATCCAACCAGTATTTCCTCCATGCTGATCTATGATCATGCTATCTTATTATAGTATTTTTTGCAATTGACAGCAGTATGTAAATATTTATTCATCATAGATGATTAAATAAAAACGCCTTGCCTTCCTGGCATGGAATTATTTACACTGAACCGAATCTGTTCTTTTGAAGCAGGGAATAATTTGAAAGAAAGTAATGATGTAGTAGGCAACTACTGTATTCACAAGGAAGCATGCAGAGTCTGGATCCAAAACAGGAAATGCCGGGTGGAGAATTCTGGGACTTGAAGTTTGAAGTTTCTAAGGTTGAAACTCTGATATAAAGTGAGATATAAAAACTTCTCCTGCTTCCATCCTAATATTCCTATCATCACAGGAGAGGAAATGTTCAGTACAGCACAACTGGGAAATTTGGGATTGTGGAATGGAGGAAGTGAATGTTTACTTACACAGTAGGCTTCCCAATTAAAATAACTGAGCTCCATAAAACTAATAAATTCAGGATTAAAATTAGCTGCATTGGTGGAAAAATAGGAATACTGTATTACTTGCACAATGAAAATTGCACTGCTATGTTTTTATAGGCCGTAATAGGTCACCTTCCTAATAAAGGCTTAATTAACGTATCAATTTTGTACATCTAACACTTGATAGGTTACCTCTTATAATAATATGCATGGGGTTGTCATGTTTTGACACTGAAATACAGAACATTATAATTTGCTTGGCATAGCATTATGATATATATGCATATTTAACATATTTATGCACCCATTTGGTCCAATAAGAAGTTTCCAGTGGGTTTATAATTGTTCATCTCTTCTTTTTCAACAAGGCTGTGAATACTTCTACCACTTCTAATAAGTGTCCAGATTCTCTTCTTTAAATCTCGATTATCACATTCTTACATCATCCACAATGCACACAATGCACACAATGCTTTCCCAGGTTTACAAAGGTAAATATTCTTATTCGGCACACATAAAAAGGCACCTAAAGATGCACGAAGTTTACACATCTCTAAACCCACTGCATTAAATTCATCAGAACCCCCCCGAGTTATTATTATGCATAGTAGAGCGAGTGGCGCTTTTAAAAGAAGCCAATTTCTACGTGCACTTTTTTCTGTACAACAGAAGTTTCAACAATTATACTACTTTGGGGGTGGTCTTGGTGCTGTTTTAAGAATGGTACGCAGAGCCAGGGTTACAGAGAGCCTGTTGTTTGCTGGTAGATTATTATCATCTCATTATTCCTATCACCATCTCCTCCCACTTACGACTGCAGGACTGTAACTTATTGCTTGTATCCTATGACTTCT
>JANHFT010007755.1:26391-38574 GCA_032467955.1 Pseudoxenodon macrops | reverse complement strand
CAGAGCCGAAGGAACCAGCCTGAAGATGATGAGTGAGACCTCATCGAAACGTCGCCAAGATGCCCTCGATCTTACACAGGAAAAGACCCGAATACGCCAAGACTTGCATACCTATATCCGTGAAAACCTACGAAAACAAATATATATATATATTTGTGGGGGGACAATTATCATTGCCAAACACATATTCCCCATTTTATACCTGAGCATTTGACTTTTGCTTCCATGATGAACTTTCCACTGTCTCTGTTAAGTTTCATTATGCTACTTTCCACCCATTTCAGCAACCTATCAAGATTGGTTTTCTAAAATTATTTTAATTCTGTCTTTAGGGTATTTGTTTATTTAATTTCTATGGGTAGCCAACTCAATCAATGATTCTAGGCAGCTTACAATTCCAAAAATATATAAAACAATAAAAACATTTTTAAAATACTACCTGTAGAAACAATTAAAGTAAATAGTAAAGTAAATAGACACAACAGCCGAGATACTTGGCCGGTTAACAGTAAAGCCAAACAAAAATGGAGCCCCAGGCTTGGGAACACAGCCAAGCTTTTAGAGTCTTACAAAAGGCCAACAGGGTTGGAACCATTCTAATCTCCGAGGGGAAAATAGTCTATAGAACAGGAGCTTCTGCAGAAAAAGACATTTATTCCTCACAATAGAATTTTATATAATTTGCCATTAATGGAAATATGGAATAATAGAAGAGTCAGGAGTGATTCTTGAGGGTACCTCTCTTTTTAACTCTTTCCAATTTAATGAGGGACCCTAATGAGGGTCATTACTGAACATTCTTTAAGCATGATGTGCAGAGAATTAGAAACTCTACAGTTACGATTATGTAATCATCATGTCACCTGTCTCCCACTTTACTAGCATGCTCTGGAGAACTTTGTCAAATGCTTTGATGAAGGGAAGGTATCGTATGTCTTCAGCATTTATTTAACCTATTAAGGAAGTTATCAGATTTTTTTTTTTACATAAGATTAGTTTGTGTTCTATGCAAGCTTTAGACTAAAGCAATCAGAAGCAAGACTGAAGAAGCAACTTGGATAAGCAGCAAGACGTCCAATTGCCATGAATCAATTTCCAGGCAACTCTTCTGTACCTGCATGACTGAAAATCATCATCAACAGAAGCCTAAGAACTTTTACTAATAAGTTGTAGATATTTTAGCAGGAACAGAAGCAGGCTATTTGTCAGATTACAACAAAAGTTCAGAGAAAAACATGTCAACATCTCAAACTACTAGTGGGAAGAATTCAGTCCCTAGAATACCAATATGATTCAAAACAGACCGTCAGAAAAGTCCACAAAACCTGTCTAAATGACAAGCTGATCAAATATAGGACAAGAAAAGAGGAATACTGGTCAGTGAGCAGAAGACTGTCTTCAATAATGGGTGGTGATGTCTTGAGAACACTCATGGAGCAGAATTCATCAAGGACCCATGCTAATCTCCACTGCTTGGTCCTCTCTAATTTGTGGCATTCTCCCAAGGTTGGTCTCTGATTCAACAGATCAACAGAAGCTACATTGAGTCATCCTCATCATTCACATAGACTGGTGTCTCCTGAGGTACAGGCTGAAAATATATTATGTTATCCTTTTCCACCTCATAATCAAAAAATCTACAACTGGCTGCCAGGATTTGTTCTTGAACAATCCATGTTGGCTAATGGTAATTACTGTACTTCATTGCTTTTGTGGTGTTTGCAGACCAATATGTTTACAATCTGCTCCAGAATCTCCTCAGGTATTAGCATTAGTACTTTTTGGGATCTTCGTTTTCCTCCTTTTTTGAAAACTCCTCTAGTTTCATGGCACTTCCTGAATTTTCAATCATAGCACATAATACTTCATCCAGACTCCTTCAGTTCCTAGGATGTTATTCAGCTGGTTGAGGATATTAAAAGCCAATTGAAGTTAACAAGGTACTTCCATTATTGTGTTTTTATCAGCCTCAAGCTTCAATCTTGCTTCAGTATCCTGCCCTTCACAGCTTCCAAGTGGAATACATTTTTGTTATTAGTGTTGTTCTTGTTGGAGAAGACTGAGCTAGGAGTTAAATAGCTGTGCATTCCTCCTGTGCCCATTCTCATAGATTCATAGGTCTGGAAGGGACTTTGGAGGTCTTCTAATCCAATTCCTTGTGCAAGGCAGGAATCCTTATACTATTACGGATAAATGGCTGTTCAATTTTTTTCTTGAAAACCTCCAACAATGAAGCACCCATAACTCCAAGAGGCAAGCTGTTCCATTGATTACCGGTAATCATTCTCACTGTCAATAAATTCCCCCTCTTATTTCCTAAGTTAATATTGATTCTTTTTATTTTCTTTTTATTTGAACAAATCTGAAGTATTCCTTTTTGTTATTCTTAGCATCCTTCACATCCTCCTAACGCCCTCTTTCCAACTCCTGGATTTGTGACTTGGCTCAGTTTCTACTTCCTGTATGTGTCTTGTTGTTATTGTCAGGATAGTTTTTGTATACCATACTGACTTCTTTTATGCCTCTCAATCTTTTTCTCCTCATTGGGATTTTAATTTCCCCTAAAGTCAAGAGCACTGCTGTTTCCAATACCTCCACTAAGTTTTTCCTGTTGATTACTTCTAAGTCAAGGTTAGAAAATCTTTTTGTGCTTTCCTTCAATCTTGTAAGGAAAAAAAGTAATCAGCAAGGCAAGTCAGGAAATTCCTGGAAAGGTCTTTTTAGTCAGAGTTTGGATGTTGCAGTCAAGGCTCTCATTACTACCAGTTCACACCTCTTTGAAAGATTTACAGTTTGTATTTAGAATTTATCTTCTATGTCTTCTCCTTGGTTGGGAGGCTGGTAGTTAACAACAGTACTGTTTTTGTTTGTTTCCCTGCTTATTTTAACCCAGATGGTCTCTATAGTACTTCATGTTCATTCATTTGGGGTTTTGAACAGGAATTGGTATTTTATCATGCAACTAAGCTACTTTCCCCCTTCTGTTCTTTCTGTTTCTTCTGAAGAAATCGTGTCCTTCCAGAAGCAATACAGATAGTAACTCATATATCAGATAGTCTCATTCAAGACAATGATGAATTTGCATACAGATGAGAGATTGAACAACTAGCCTTGTGGTGCAACCAGAATCATCTTGAATACACCCAAAACCATAGAAATGGTGGTGGATTTTAGAAGAAAACCTCCTATACTACCACCTCTTACAATACTAGACAACACAGTATCAACAGTAGAGTCCTTCATGTTTCTAGGTTCTATCATATCTCAAGACTTAAAATGGACACCTAACATCAAAAACGTCATCAAAAAAACACAACAAAGAATGTTCTTTCTGCACCAACTCAGGAAGCTCAAACTGTCCAAGGAGCTGCTGATACAGTTCTACAGAGGAATTATTGAGTCTGTCATCTGCACCTCCATAACTGTTTGGTTTGGCTCTGCAACCAAACAAGACAAACACAGACTTCAACAGGTAATTAGAACTGCAGAAAAACAATTGCTACCAATATGCCTTCCCTTAAGGATCTGTATACTGCACGAGCCAGTATCCACAGACCTCTCACATCCTGGACATAAATTGTTTCAACTTCTATCCTCAAAAAGACGCTATATGGCACTGCACACCAGAACAACTAGACACAAGGACAATTTTTTCCTGAATGCCATCACTCTGCTTAACAACTAATTCCCACAACACTGTCAAATAATTTACTACGACTGTATTACTATTCTTCTTCTCTTCCTTACTAGTATCTATCTCTTCCCATTTATTACTATAATCATCTGCTTGCATCTTTCAATTTAGATTGTTTTTATTTATTTCCTAGTATGATTTGATAGCTTACCTTGACCATCACTAAGTGTTGTATCTTTTTACTCTTGATGAATGTATTTTATTCTTGTACACTGAGAGCACATGCACCAAAGACAATTTCCTTGTGTGTCCAATCACATTTGGCCAATAAAAAATTATATTCTGTTCTATTCTAGATAACGCGCCTCTTCCACAAACACAAGGTCCCAGAAAGAACTGGGGAAGTTCTTTCCGGAGTATACCGGAGACCAGTATAAATTAGGCAGCACCAGATAAGTGGATCGATGACTTCGCACGTTATAAGGCGGCTTTTGAGATAATAGCGCAATTCAGCCGCAACTTCATCTTGTTCTTCATAGCCCCTAACTGAATCTCCGATCGGAACCGCGCTTTCTGCCTTTTTCCGCCGATGCGATGTATGGTGCAGTAGCCGGCTTGCTTGAGAGGAACTGGGAATAGTGGTTTTTACAGGCGCTCTCGCTGAGCTTCTCCGCTCAAAGAGGATATGTGGTAAAAGCCCATTTTATTTGCCGGGTGGCCTCCGGCGGACCCCTGAACGGTTAAAACCGTGTGTGTCTGTGGGGGGGATTAGAATAATCAGAATCAACTCGGAGGGAAGAGTTCCATTTGGGCGAAGGCCGGGCGATCCGTCCGCTCTCTGTTTGTCCCTCGGCGGCTTCCTTACGCCAACCCTGCGCGGGGAAGTCAGCCGCGGAGCTGAGCCGCCGCGTCAGCAGCGCCGCTCCTTTGGGCGCCAGGAGGGCAGTCCCGCTCCCGCTCCCAATCCCGGGGCGTCGAAGCGGGAGGCGGAGGTAGACAGAGGCGGAGACCTTCCCACACTCCCGCCCCCGGCCCTCCCAGGGATGTGACCCGTTGAGCCACGGTGGGAAGTGCCCGTCTCTGGGGAAAGTGGGTCTCCCTATCGGGGGAGCAGGCGAGGGGGGCCACTCGCTCACGACTGGGGCATGCGCCATGGCCTCGGTGAAGGTGGCTGTCAGAGTCAGGCCCATAAACCGCAGGTGAGAGAGCGAGCGAGCCCCTTCTCTCCTCCTCCTCCTCCTCCTCCTCCTGGCTCCACGGGAGGAGAGCCTTGGCGGGTGTCTCTTTTATGTTTTTTCCAGCCCGGCAGGGACTGAGCACCTCCGAGGGTGATACTTGTACGCAAACCTGCGCTGGATTTGCCTGCTTCGCTTTGCCTGCTTTAAACTGGCGTGTTTCCAGCGTGACACTGGATAGCCATATAAATAATAAGGCTACTCGAGGCCTGCCGGTGAGCAGGTGGAAATGAAATCCCTGTTCTACTTGTAGCCTTTAATGGGTGTTTGTTTCCTGGTCCTTGTAGGATAATTCCTCCCCCCCCACACACACACATAATTAAATAGTAAAGGCACAAGAAAGTTTGGCTTTTCGAAAAGTCTGATTTCACATGGGCAAGGATGGAGTGGGCAGGACTTCAAAGCATACATTATACAGGTAGTCCTCGACTTACAACAGTTCGTTCAGGGACCGTTCAAAAGTTATGACCGCACTGAAAAAGGGGACAGGACCATTTTTTACACATAAGGGACATTGCAGGCATCCCCATGGTCACGAGATCAAAATTCAAGAGCTTGGCAAAGGACTCCTCTTTAGCAATAGCATTTAGACTTATATACTGCTTCACAGTGCTTTTCAGCCCCTCTCTAAGCTGTTTACAGTGTCAGCATATTGCCCTCAACAATCTGGGTCCTCGTTTTACCCAGCTCAGAAGGTTGGAAGTCAATTTATGACCAGTGTACCGGGGTATGTCACCCCCTTTTATGACCTCCTCACAAGCAAAGTCAATGGGGAAGACAGATTTCACTTAACAACCCTTATGACTAATTTAACAACTGCAGTGATTCGCTTAACAAATGTAGCAAGAAAAGTCGTAAAATGGGGCGAGACTCACTTAACAAATGTCTCACTGAGCAACATAAATTTTGGGCTCAATTGTGTTCGTAAGATGAGGGCTACATATATAAGACACTGCCAGGCATATTTCTGTCTATTAAAATATTTTCTGCTGAGAAGATAACACTGCTTTTTAAAAATGTGTATAAGGCAAAGTGTGCCACTTGTAAGATTCCACCAAAAATGTAATTGTGATACATTTTGTGAGACATTTTCCCATAACTGAAAACTAGTAAACCATTGATTGCTTCTTGTTGGCTGCCTCTAATTCATTGAAATTTGATAACGAATTATGTGGAGAACCAACAATTAAAAAAAACACAACCCTCATACTTGCACAAGACGTTTCAATATATTCCAGAATAAATTGTGCTTTTAATAGGCAAATTCCTCAAATAAGATTTTTTTTTTTGTGGTGAGGTTACGGATAACCCTAATAGAGTTCTTTTGATTGTACTTTTTATTCAAAGTTTACAATAGTTTTTGACTCTGAGATTTTCCTGTAGTGAATAAAAATTCAGACAATCAAATGAGAACAGTGAGGGGGAAAAAGTATGTGCCTTCTTGATTTTGATTTAGACAGTTGAGATTTTGAGATTTCCTTATCCTTTTTTATGTTGTGATCTATTCAATAAATGAAGATTAAGCAAATCATGCTTTTATATATGTATATAAAAGCAACAGAAGTATCTGATTTATTGAACCTTTCAAATTCATCTTACTGTTTCATCAAAGAATACCCTAAATAATTAGATATAAGACATTAATGAACTATTGATGACATCTTAAGTCATAGAAAAATAAGGACGACCGGCTAATTAGATACAATATCAAATTGTGCTACAAATTGTGAAATAATTGCTTTAAAAAGTGTCAGATTTAGATTATTTAAAGCTCTATTAATGAAATTCTTAAATAATTATCACTTGTCTGTAAATGAATTTATTAAAGTCATCATTATTTTATGTACTTGGTTTATTCCTTGCATTTTTATATTTGCAGTCCCTAGCTTTAATACAGGTGGTCCTCAATTTACAACATTTCATTTAATGACTGCTTAAAGTTACAATGGCACTGAAAAAAGGGACTTATGACTATTTTTCACAGTTACAACTGTTGCAGCATCCCCATGGTCATGTGATCAAAATTCAGAGGCTTGGCAATTGAAATATATTTATGACCTTCTGACAAGCAAAGCCAATGAGGAAGCCAGATTCACCTAAGAACTGTAACAAGAAAAGTCGTAAAATGCAGCAAACTCACTTAACAAATGTTTCACTTAGCAACATAAATTTTGGGCTTAGTTGTGGTTGTAACTTGAGGACTACCTGTATGCTAAAGGTCTGGTAACGTTTTTTGCTGATCTTATATAGAACATGCCCAATGAGGGAGCAGAAGCTACTTAGTACTTGAATCAGAGACTCAAAGAAAATATAAGGGTTAAACTGCAATTGGACACTTAAATAAATACATTTTCTAGTGCCAAGAAAATGAATTCTTAAAGTCAATGGGATCAAATAAAAGGACACTTTTAGGGAATGTTGCAGTATTGTGTGCCCACAAATTTTCCCCACGTTTCTTACTTTTTTTGTATCACTAACATATTTTGTGCATCAGCCTTACATAATAGTAGGTTGCAAATACTCCTTTGGTTTTTTATTTCTACAAAAAGCCTACTTTGTAAATATGCATTTTAATGCATTTATCTTTTGGTGCATCTTGTATTAATTTATTTTTTCTTTCTCAGTAGTTTTGATAAATGGGGTTTGGGATGTGCATTGTTGGTTTTTGGTCTGTTGGTTTTCTACCCATTTAATTTTCCAATTGCAATCCAGTATCTTATTATCCTTTCCTAATCAATAGCAAAAGGTCAAGGCTAGTCTTTATGGCCTTGTTAGTAATGCAGTGTCAGTAATGGAGGCAGAGGAAGTTATTTATCCATTATAAAATTAACTGGAATTGTAACCCTGAAGCTTTGTTGCTTCTTGTAACTTTTTTCTTTTGAAATACTACTTTATTGTAATGTGTCAAGGAGGAATATCCTTGAGGAATTTGCCCATTGATTATAATATTGATTATAAACTGGGCAGTTGTATTCTGATTGTTATAGAATTCAGTAGAACAAATTATATTGTGGCAGAAAGACATTTATAACTCAGCTTGAGAGTCAACTATGTTAATACAATGAAGTACCATAAACTGTTTTTCCTATTCCTTGAAGAAAGAAGGTTTCAGAGTAAGACTCAAGAAAACACCTAGGAATATTATCTCAGAATTATTGAAGAATTATATAGGAGTATAAAATAGGACAAAAGAAAGTTAGATCCCTGACCAGAGGTGGGTTCCTACCAGTTCTATCCTGTTCTATAGAACTGGTAGTAACTTGGCAATGATGTCACGGAGCCGGTCCCATTGGTATCTCCCGTGGGCGCAACCATCTTGGATTTTGCTTTTGCACATGCATGTTTTTGATTGCTGTGTGTGCGTGTGCATGCGTGCGACCTTGAGCGAACTGGCAGCAAAAATAACCAGAACCCACCCCTGACTTGTAGCCCAGGTATTTTTTGTTTAGATTCTTTTTTAAAAAAATGAAAAGCTATGGTCCTACAAAACAAAAAACTAGCTTTTTGAAGGATGACACAACATTCAATGAATACCGAGAGCTAGGATGCCAACTAAAGTGTATTTTTTACAGGTAGTCCTCACTTAGTGACCAATCATTGAAAAACCATTTGAACAGATTTATGGGTGGTCCTTGAAGTTTTAGCCATTGCAGCATCCCTCAGTCATGTGGGATTGTGCCAACTTCACTTGTGTCAACTGGCAAGCAATTATGACGGCCACAAGATCCCACAGAAAGTGGGCAGGAAATTGCAAGTTGTGATTGCATCATGTCACACTTAGTGACCAAATGCAATTCACTTATTGCCTTCATCCAGAACTTCTGGAACTGCCATCCTAAATTGGTGTGGTCACTTTACAGCCACATTGTTTAGTGATAGAATTCCTGGTCCCAATTATGGACTGTTAACTGAGAACTGCCTATATTATACAAAGATTAATATAGTGACTAATGTATTATACTAATGTTCATTTACAATGTCCTTATTTAGTCTATATGAATTCACACTTACAACTGCACTGACTTACACTTATCTAACAAGGCATCCTTAAAATGTTTTAATTGCTTTCATTCCTTTCCTCTGTCATCCTTACTCACACTAAATAAAATCACTGAAGTTCACTATATTAATTCTTTTTCTAGGCGGTTTACTTTTACAAATGAAGGCAAATATACGTGTCCCAAGATAATGTTGCAGGATCCAATCTGGGTCAGTCACCAGGACCAGAGGTTTTGTCTTCCGAGTGTTCGAACTCATGCTGGAGCTCATCTTCAGGAACCTTGTCTCTAGCAGAGTACGTGTTGTTCTGTGTGTGGCATTTACTTTTACTTCTGTTTCTATTATTATCCAAAACTTTTTTAAGGTAAAGAGATAGAGGGAAGAGTAGAAAATAATTCTTTGTCAGCCCTTGGATGATGCTTTTGAACTTTGTTAAGATGCCCAAGCTATTCTTCCATTATAGTTTGTTTTCTCAATGCCCTTTAGTTCCTGCCAATTAGTTTGCTCACAAATTCTTTCTTCCATACTAACTGCTGTTGTTGGGGAGTGACTGCATATCATTTATTCTCTCCACTGATCCATTTTCACTTCACAAACTTTTCCAATTAGCATCTTAGGTTGATCTACTCCCTTGATTATATGAGTAGTGTCTCCCATAATCCACACAGAAACATAAACCAAAAAAACTTGTTTTCCTCCCAAATGTGTCTCTTACAGATCTTAACCACAAGGAAAACATACTCATGGCAGCCTATTCTTTTGTGGATGCTTATGTGATTCTACACAGACCTCCAAAAAAAAACAAAAAAATCTCAAACTCTTAGCCTTGACATTTTTAAGTCAAAGGGGAAAAAATCATTTATGTTATGGCATCTTGCCACACATCCTCACATCACTATTTTTTTTTTAATGATCATTCTTATGAAATCCAAAGGTAGGAAAAAGAAATGTAAACTAGAATTTAGGGAGCATGAGGATGGTAGAGTCAGAAACAATTTCATTAATTTTCTTTTTGGTAAATTTGTGTTTTGTTACTGATCACATGCATGCCATTTTGTGACTTGGCAAAACTGTTCCTCTGACATGTTATGAAAATGTCCATTGCTGTAGATCTCTTAAAATTTTAGAAAGATAAAATTATTCTGACCCAATGATCTTGAAATTTTTCCTACCTTGTTCTAAACATATAACAAAAGCTAAGAGGTAAGGCTTGAAAAAGAAAAAGGAATTAATGAAAAAAAGTCATTTGTTAAAGAATTGGGCTTCTAGAATTAGGGTGAAAGTGCCCCAGCAAACACCAGGTGAATATTTCTGCTCTTCTCACAAGACTGTTGAAACCATTTGAGGTTTCTATGGGGGTATAGGTAGCTTTAAATAGCAACCACAAAGAAAGGTTTCAATTTTCTAACCAATTCTTTTCTTTCTCAATTTAAATCTACAAAAAAATACTGGTTGATTCTAAACTGGCTATTTAAAATCATTTAAAGAATAGGTTAGTAATAAAATATAAAATCATTTTGTTTCTGCCTCGTTTAAACAAAATACCAGTACAAAGTATGAAGGGCTAAAGTTCACAAGAGGTAAATTTTGATTCCCAAGCCATACAGAACCTCTTTGTAAAAAATGGCACTGCTGTCTCTGACTCTTAAGGCAGAGGAAAATTATGGTCCAAAGTTCATTGATGGAATAAGGACAGGAGGAAAATGTATAGTGTTCTGCAATATGTGTGTATATTTTTGTATGTTTTCAACAAAGCATTTTATCTAGCCATGTCAAATCTATGAAGCTTCTATTATTGAATATAAAGTTCAGCTGAACATTCTTTACTTAATCCAATCCTTGATTAAGTCTGACAATTAAGCAGATATACTATTCACAATAAATACCTTATCTGTACTAAGAACAAATGTCTCAGGAGAAAAAATGGACAAGAGATCATCAAAGTGTAAGACTTATTACTGTTAATGCATGTAAAATATGATTACATTTCTTACACTGTAAATTGCTGACTGCTAAAGAAAATTAAAAAAGCTTAGAATGATGCAGTCTGCTTATTACAGAATAAAAAATGAGCATAAAATATATGGCTTTTTATAGTCACCCTCATCTAAAATGATTTTTTTAAAATAGCTAATAAATATCTTGCCAGAAGAAATCTATTTTCCTGTGGAAATAAATTCCAAAAGAGTCAATATAGAATATCAGTGTTGTTTACTTTAAATAATGAATTAAAGATTTGATTATCTTCAACTATATCATTTGCCCAGTTTCTTCCTGCAGAAATCCTGATAATGAAAAATGTTCATGCAGACATTCCCAAAATGCAAGACAAAATGCTCCTTATGGAACTATTAGCATTTTATTGATTACAGGATACTTTAAAACTAGTCAGCTATATAATTACTATGCAACAGTTACATATAATTGCTATAAAAGTACAGTAAATGAAATACATATTCTTGTTACGTTTCTATATTAACTTTTCCTTTTGCTAGCCAACTGAACTAGATCATCATTTTTTCCATAAAGAAATATGTGTGAAATTTAATAATTGTGTATTCAAACCGATATTGATTCAAAATTATTTTAGATCTACATGACATATTTGCTAAGAGTTTAAAAAGAAAATTAAATTCACGTTTGCAATATCCATGTATTTAAAAATAGTGCATTAATTCATTAGTTACATTCTGCCAAAGAAACAATCAGCTTCTTGAGATGTAAGTTTGTTTACCATAAATAATATGATAATAATCAGAAGGATGTGTCATTTCTAGCTTGATAGTGCTACATACAAATTATAAAATAACTGGATGCTCATAATCCAAAAATGTTAAAAAAAAACACATTGAGATGCCTATTGTATAAAATTGTGAAAGTACTATATATAAAAACCTATTAGACTTTTATTAGCATGCAGTATTAAGAAAGCTGTCAGTGGGAATTTAAAATTGTTTAGCAGCATCCTTGGATTATTACATATGCCAAAAATTATATACATCAGAAAAATACAAACTTTTATACAGCAAAAGGAAAAGTGAAAATCTTAACACCCAAAATACTGAATATGCTATTTTAACATACGTGTTTGTGACTAACTTCTGGGTTAAATTCACAGTAATTCATGACCTTATCTTTCTTGTTTTCTTAAGTAAACTTACTCCCATTACATTTATTTTAAACTTTCATCTAACTTTCCTAACCTTAACTTCTAATAACAAAGCAAAAGTAGTCATAGTGTTAGATCGCGCAGTGAATGAAGACTGGAGGCTCAGTGACAATCAGATCTCGTTTATTGGTTTCAGCTCAAGATTA
>JANHFT010007755.1:0-22901 GCA_032467955.1 Pseudoxenodon macrops | reverse complement strand
ACAACCATAGTAAATGTAAGCTTCTTTCCAAGCATCTGAATTGCACTCACATCCCTGGGAGTGGGATGCAATGATCCTAATTTCAAGGATGGGGCATAAGTCACTTTTTTCAAGGCCATTATAACTATGAACCATCATTAAGCAAACAATTATAAGTCAAGGACTGCCTGTAAATTCTTCCCATTCCTCATTCTTATGGCTTATGCTGATGCTGTATTTGCTCAAGCATAATTGTTAATAAGAGAACAAGGCATAGCAAGGAACATCCACCAGCCACCCCATATTTCTGTGCGTCTGATGGTCTGTATCAGAGGGTAGGAAGGACACAGGAATTAATGCAGACATACAGAGTGCTTTGTCAAAGTGATGTGTTATTGTTATAGGGCAAATAAAGTAAATGGTGCGTATATTTCTGTATACAGTGATCTTAGCCAAGTAATATACTTAGAGTTCCTTTTTCATATAGCTGCTAAATTTAATCATGGTTTTGTTAACTCTATTAGGTTAGTAGTGCTTTCCCTTGGCCACACTTTTCCAAGCACTTTCCAGTACCATTGCAGCAGCCAATCTACTCTGCAAATCTCACTTTCTAATACTTTCTTCTGCTGGGTCTTCAGATGCACATTCCTCCTTCCTTCGGGGATCCTCCTTCCAGCCACATTGCCTGCTTTCCACCACAAATTTGATCCTTGCTCCTTGAACATCATAAAGCGCTTTCAATCCACACCAAAACACATGCACTAACAGATAAGAACTTTTCTCTCTGACGACTCTGCTCCTCCTAGATCTTGAACTAGAAGACAGATGTGCTTGCTCACAGGTGTCTTAATTAATCTAAGAACCTAGCTATTTGCATGACATCTGGCAAACAGACAAAACTCTGAACCTTGAAGCAAATTACAACCCTGTCTCAGTGATGACAGTGTCCTGCCACCGGCTGAGCTCTTATCTTTCATTCTTCCTTGCTGTCTCATAGCATTGCTAATGATGTTATATCTGGACAATCCCATTTGTCCACTTTAAAGGAGGTTTATATTTTTACCAAGATCAGGTAATTTGTATAAATGAGTAGCACAATTAATCTAAATAATTTACCCAGAACATCTTCACTAAAATTAATACAATCAGGATACTAACAATAATATACCCTTCCTACTCTTGCACTTTCACATTTCTTCTCTCTGTATTTCTTGTGGTACTCCATGCATATATAATAATATCTTGGTATGTTACATTCAATATTAATATTTTGATGTATGGACATAATTCTAAAGAACCAAATTCCATTCTTTTGTCCTCTGTTTTTGATTGTCTGAGACCATGTGCCTAATCTTTTAGGGAAGTTAAAGTGAGTAGGCAGATAGAATTTTATTTTGGGACTATGAGTAGGGGAATTTAGAACAGATTGGCTGGAGAAACTATTGATCTGTACTATTGATTCAATTTAGACAGTAACCTCATTGTAGTGTATATCAAAGCAAGTGAAGACTTCTCAAGATATGCTAAGGGACATCATAGAGACCACACAGTGAAAAAATGTCAAATAAGTAGACACGGAAGAACAGATTTGCTTCATACAATTTATGTTATGATTTATGTAATGGTCTCCCTTCAGCAGTCTTGGAGAGCAGATTCAGCAAAATTCTATTAAATGTTATGCCCATGTGATTCAGGTGAAATTAAATCTATGCAACATGTCTTTCTATGCTCCTTCAGCTGTTCTTTAAGAAATTGCCTGGACGAACTGAGAATTTATATGAATTTATATAAGTTATTTTACATCCGATAGAGATTCCAATGTTACCTTCTAGTTGTCAGTTTTGGCTTCTTAGCAACATGTGTGCTCTTTAGAAGATCAACACTGTTATATCAGATAACTATCTCAATATATTTGGGTGAACTTGAAGATGATAAAATGTTTATAAATTTATTAAGTTTGATCTATGGTCATAATAAAGTTGTCATGATGTTAATTTACTATAGTATTTTGCTCTGCAGGGAACAGGAGCTGGATGCTAAATTTATTATTTCAATGGAGAAAAATCAAACACAAATCACAAACTTAAAGGTGAGTATATTCAGCCACAATGGAAACATTTTTATTTTAGTTTATCATTCTGATTCTTTTCTTAACAAAATGTAGCAGACAAATCATCATCAGAATTTAAAATCAGAGGATCAGGATGAGAGCTATGGTGGCGCAGTGGTTAGAATACAGTACTGCAGGCTACTTCTGTAATTCCGCAGTTCAATTCTCACTGGGTCAAGGTTGACTCATCTTTCCATCCTTCCATTTCCTTCCGGTAAAATGAGGGCCCAAATTGTTGCTGACTCTGTAAACATCTTAGGGCGGTAAAGCACTGTGAAGCTTTATGTGATAGTCTTCCTTCAGCAGTCTAAGTGCTACGGCTATCATAAAAGAAAAAAGATTTGAAGAATTTAATAGTACCTGATATATGGAAGTGGTAATTTTTATACACTAATAGTTTATTTATTTATTTAAAACTCATACTGCTGCGCGTTTTATACCAAACTCTAGAGGGCTCCTGAACCCTTTCTTTCTTGTCTTTGTTGTTTGGAAGGCATAAAGGCTAGTATTATGTTAACCAGGATATCAAACAAATAAGTAGGCTTGAGTCTTTTCATTTTTCATTCATATACTTTGTTATAGCTGCGGTTAATTTATCTAGAGACATTAGCACATCCTATGTTTTGTTTCATATCAATAACTCATGAGAAACTGGGTAATATGTGTTGATGGCCACAAAATAGAATGTTAGCTGTATAGAATGTACCTTCGTCAATTCAATTAGAAATTGATACAATATATTTAACCTGCATTTAGCAAGCAACTAAAATATATGGCATGTTAATTTTATATGCTTTTTAAAATTCACTTTTCCCCCCATTAATCAAAGGGCATTTTAATTGTAATAATTAGGAATTTAATTCTCCTTTTTGTTTTGCTTTCTATTTTACTCCTGTTAATTCTGTAATCTTAATGTAAATGATAACAGGCTGGAATATGTATTGAATCAGCCCATTAATTTTGAAAGAAATGTAACTCGATCACTTCATTCTCTTCCTCTGAGTTTGGCTACGTTATTGGAAATGGTAGGAGTGATTTACCAATCCTCATGGATAAACAAGTGCAGGTGGGGACTCTCTAGAATAAAATTAATGGATATATAAATAATATAGGAGGTGAGTAGTGGAGGATAAATTTTTGAAAATTGCTTTTCTTGAAGTATTTTTAAATATTTAGGAAACAAATACGCACTAGCATATTCACCTCACTACATATTCAATTCACATTTTAAAAATAAATGTACAGTGATTATCTTAATATAGAATGCAGTGGTAATTTGTTTGTTCATCCACTTATTAGATTCCAGAGGGAGGAACTGGGGACTTGGGAAGAGAACGAACAAAAACTTTTACATATGATTTCTCCTACTTCTCAGTTGATCCTGAAAGTTCAAACTATGCATCTCAGGAAATGGTAGGCTGCTGACGTTAATGGTACTCAAAGTGAAAACATAATGCCAATGTTTACTCTATGAATGTTTAAGAGATGATTTTAAAACTGCTTATTTCAACTGTTTAGTATGCACAAAATTACCTTCATGTGTTGGCTATGCACATTTGTAGGTATATACATTCCCATTCCTAGGCACACGTACACATTCTTTTCCACTGTGATCTTCTGTTCTGTTTGGCCAGCAATATGAAATCATGTAAACCTGCAATTCTATCACAAAATGCCTGTTAACTACTTTGAAACTTTGCTTAGAAACTATTGTGGCTTGGTTTTTTTTATTCTGATGTGTTGCATTGGATTTTTCTTTCCCTTGTGTATGTAAAGGAATATAAATCATGCTTATGGTTTTTGAACAGATGTTTCAGTTTTATCAATAATTAACCTGGGCATGAGTCCAAAAGGATAAATGGTTACTTCCACATTAATGACCTTAAGTTTAACCTGTATAATATTCATATAGGCTTCTTAGGTGACAAGTTGTGAATATTAAGATTTATTACTTGCAATATTTTCATGTCCTTATTATAATTCAAAAAATAAATAATTTTTAAAGGGAGCTGTAAATCTAACAATAAAAAAGAAAAAGAAATAAGGAACCTGATCTGATTCTTAAGAAGAGCATCCAGGTTTATATTATAAAATATTGTACATTGTTATTGTGCACTTGGGGAAATATATGAATTATATTTCTAAATAAATATTTGAACTGACCATCTCTAATAAATACTTGCTAAGTTAATGTTCTTACAGTAAGTTGTACTGAAATGATTGCAATAGTTTACAAGAAATGAAAGAAAAGCATACTTTAAATTATATTTTGAAATTGTATTTTGCTTCCTGTCATTCTTGGATCCCCAGGTATTTAACAACCTTGGAATTGATGTCCTCCAATCTGCCTTTGAAGGTTATAATGCTTGTATTTTTGCCTATGGACAGACTGGATCTGGGAAATCTTATACAATGATGGGAAATGCTGTAAGTTATTCATTTCAGAATATACTTCTTATAAGTTTATGCCTTTTGTATTATATTTATTTCCTTAGAAAACAGATAATTTAAACAAATATTTTACATGTAGCGAGTTCTAACAACATCTGGCACAGATAAAAGCAAGAATTAAAAACCCAATTTCATTGTCCACCCCATACTTTCCAATAGGGAGGCTGCACTCCAAATCCCCTCACTGAAACAAGCCATATGGTAAGAGCCAGGAGATGCATCTTCTTGGTGGTGATCTTTATCTTATGTGACATCCTTCCTCCCACGATATGGTTGGTCCTGATGGCATTTAGAAAGGCTGTCAAAACCTTTGAGATATGATCTCTTGGAGCCCCAATTAGATGAGAATGTTATTTCCATTTGGATCACCATTTTATTATTGTGTATTGGTTTTTATATTCTTTTTGTTAGGCTCTGTAGAATTTTACATTCTCCTTTCCAGAGTTATTTTGATCGAGCTGGATAGCCATACAAATATTTTAAGCAAGTTAACTTGTTTATTTACATTTTCTAACTATAAGTAGACATGTGAAGAACTATTTCATGATACTGGCTTCCCCAAATTGTGTATATGGGGAACAATGAGTGATCAGGCTGAGCCCAAGAGAGGGGTCAAATACGTGATCAGTCTCAAGTCACTTTGGGCCCACAAGATAACTAAGTTCTGCCCACATTGAATTCTGTTGACTGTTACCCACCACCAATTTGTTTTGACCACTAGAAATTCAGCTTTTTGTAGAGAGCTTAAGCTTGAAATAAACACACACACACACACACACATTTGTTTGAACTGCCTGGACTCCTGATTTTCTGGACTTAAAAAAGAAGGTGGAAAAGTGACATTTACTCATTATTTTGCTCAACCTCCTCTAATAAAAAAAAAATTCTCTCCACTACCTAAAAGACAATTTAGAGAGATACAAATAATTGCAAATTGAAAGGACTTGTTGAAACCCAAGTATTCTCCATTTTTGAATAGAATATTTTTTGTATCAGTGATGTTTTTGTCTTGCAGCATATCAATGTATTATTTTTTGTAGGGAGATACTGGTTTAATACCTCGGATCTGTGAAGGATTATTCAAACGAGTAAATGAGAAAACAAGATGGAACGAAGCCTCCTTTCGAACAGAGGTCAGGTATGTTTGCGTAGTGATATCATGGCTATATATAGACAGAACAGTTTGTTTGACTTTGTCATCATCATCATCAACATATCATCTCTTTCTCCTTGTTTGCTGCATTTTTCTTTCTTCATTAGAAGATTAGTTCAAGACAACGTATTTATTCAGGGGGAGGAAAGAATTTTCAACAGTCAGCATGTAGTGCAAGAATAAATGAAACAAAGGTTTCTGAATTGGTTTATCTTTTAACTGAGTTACCATTCTACATCTTTATTTAAAAATGAAACAAGTACCCTCTCCACAAATTCTGTTTTGTTTAGAGTCCATAAATGGTCTGATTGTTTTGCTACATCTACTGCAGTCCTGTTTACCCTTCTTAAATACTGCCCATGAGAACTGATCAACACGTTAAGCCCATTCTTTGTTATTTTCCCTAATGTATAAAAATGCTAACTAATTAGAATATTAGAATAATTATGATATTTATTTGTGACCTCTTTGAAACAGTTGGAAGCATAACTGAGTCTCTTCTGATGACTGGGCATTTTGAAAAATCTGCTCTAGAGGGTTGATAGTTTCTCTGGAATAATATGACAGATGACATACATGCTACATAAGGAAGGGCAAAATCAGCCCAGCCTTTTTCCTTGGAGAGCTGCAACTAAATTATTAATCTTGATTCCGTGGAATAGATTGAATTTTAAACTTGAATAATGTTTTGATATATAGTATATTTATTTCTTATTTCAGTTACCTGGAAATTTACAATGAGCGTGTCAGGGATTTACTGAGACGCAAGTCTTCAAAAACAAATAATTTAAGAATTCGTGAACATCCAAAGGAGGGACCTTATGTTGAAGGTGGGTTTTAAATAATGAATACAGTTCCATTTATTGGATACCTGCATGTATGTATGAATGCAGTAATCTGTTATAAACCTCTATGATCCATAGTAAATTTATATAGCTTCACCCTAATCACTTGGTGAGTTTCAGCGGTTTTTTTAAAATTTCTGGAGTTGATGTTCTGTTAACTGATTGGAAACGACTGATGAGTCTGCCATATAAATTAGGCAGTTGTGATAGAAGAGTACTTATTAGAATATAATTAGCGTAATATATTCTTTTCCACTTTATGTCATGGTGCATTAAGAATAAAAAATGTTTAGGAAGACTGCAGATTTCTTTCCAGGTTGATGATTCCTACTTTTCAGGTTGTGAATCCCTATATTCACAGCAGTCTTTCTTCTGCAATATCTATCTATCTATCTATCTATCTATCTATCTATCTATCTATCTATCATCTATCTACACACATAGACAATACAATACACACATAGTATACATACATGTGTGTGTGTGTGTGTGTGTGTGTATGTTGATCCATGCAGTTGTTAGATTGTTTTCTCTACTTCTCTGCAGTAGCATTGGATTAGAAATACTAATAGGAAGAGAATACTGAATTTAAGATGACCCACACAAAGGAACTGGCTTTCTTCAAGGAAAAAAAAAGAAAAGAAAATGAAGATGAAGCAAGAGGGGAAAGAGCTACAGTGGGGGGAAAGCAGTAGGGTATAAGAGATATAATAAAGTATTTTCTTGCCAATGTTTAAGGAAGTTTGGAATCCACTTCTGGTAATTGTAGGAAAGAAAAAGAGGAAACTCTGTATTTATCTGCAATAATTATAAGAATATTAACAGCTTTTAAAATGTATTATTAATTTGAGATCTGTTTGTGTCTTATGTTTAATTGATTAATACCTAAATGTCTTACTTATATTTTTGATTTTTTTCAGATCTGTCCAAACACTTAGTACAAAATTATAGTGATGTAGAGGAACTTATGGAAGGAGGGAATATAAATCGAACCACTGCTGCAACTGGAATGAATGATGTTAGCAGCAGATCCCATGCCATTTTTACAATCAATTTCACTCAGGTAAGAAAAAAAATCTTGCCGATTTTTTTTTTACATTGAATTATTGAGTTGCAGCTCAAGTTCCATTGTCATTTAACCTGAGGAAAAAAATAAAATAAAATAAAATATTTGCCTTTCTAATAAATAAAATGGCAGTCATCCTTCCCTGATATGTGTAAACTGTATAGTATGTATACAATTTGTGTCTGGATATGAGAATTTCTTTTAGTTTTACTCTTAACACCACACTTGACAGAAATGTGGAAGAATGATAGCATTTCTTTTATGCCTTTTGCATAACTCTAAACATGCCTACTGTTAATTACACAATGTTTTTTTTAAACTATTGGGCTAATATTTGAAATGAGGAATGAGAGCCAGTGTGGTGCAGCGGTTAAGGGACCACATTAAGAGTGGGGAGATCCACGTTCTAGTCCTCCCTTAAGCATGGAAGCTAGCTGGATAATCACTGAGCAGGCTGTCCTTCTCGGCTCTAATCAGCCTCAGCCTTTACAAGTCGGATAAAAATTAACATTCTCCATTGCTTCTAGCATTGATATTTCATTTGTAAGAGCTAGGTGAGCCGAGTGTAAAACACTCAGGCCCTAGAGCCGTGCAGGACAAATGCTGAGAAAGACAATCAGAATCAGGGAATATTATTAACATGGTATTAATACTCCTCAGCTTGATGAAAGAGTCTGCTTTACTACAAAAATTGTTGGGATGTCTAATCAGAGTCTCGGTATCCATTTTGATTATATCAACAAGAGGAATTTGTATGTTTTTTCAAAAGGAAATAAATAAACCACCATTTCTAAAAGACTGAATACATAACATTTTATTATTTATTACTTATTTTACATAGACTTGTTACTACAGATACATAAATACACAAATTCCATTCTATAAATGTTTCAAGGAATTCCAGCACATTCTATTTTTTTGTTCCATTCCAGCTTTTGGAAATATAGTTTTGGTCAGTGACAATAGCTTGTTATAAGAGCAAATTCATTATTTAAAAACTGTTGTTTTAAATATATAACTTGAAAACCCATTGGGCATGTTTGCAGTACTAGAATCTTTTTTTATGAATGGGAATTCACTGTGGAAACTAAAACTCTTACTTTAAGAGCTACCAATGAAAATATTTGGAAACATTCAAAATGTTAATTCCCCGGCATTTTACACTTGCCTTTTTGAAGCAAGTGTAAAATGTATTTGTGTATTTTTGAAAAGAAAAACAATGTATATTTGACCTCTTTTTATCTTAGTTAATATGTTTGAAATTAAAAGTACAAATTAAAGGGATTAAGCTATTATTCAAAGGTGATGTTTCTAGTATACTAACATATACAGTACATTAAAATTGAAACATACAAAATGTTTTGCTACCACCTCTGCAACTCTTGTTTTTAATATTCAGAGTATTGATTGTTCTTGTTATTTTTCCGTAGGCTAAGTTTGACACTGAAATGCCATGCGAGACTGTCAGCAAGATACATTTGGTAGATTTAGCTGGAAGTGAGAGAGCAGATGCCACTGGTGCCACAGGTGTCAGATTAAAAGAAGGAGGAAATATAAACAAATCCCTAGTTACTCTGGGAAATGTAATTTCTGCCTTAGGTATATCCCTTGCTTTATGTTTAATTCATTGCAAAACTGAATTAACTCATTATCTATCCCTCTATAAAAATGGCCTGTTTCTTTTTTCATAGCTGATATATCTCAGGATGCCTCAAACCCTCTTATAAAGAAAAAACAAGTATTTGTGCCTTATAGGGATTCTGTGTTGACATGGCTTTTGAAAGATAGCCTAGGAGGAAATTCTAAAACAATAATGATTGCAAGTAAGTGTGTTTTCATTTATGCGAATGTTCTTCTATCTATTTTAGAAAAGTTTTCTGTAGATTAAATTGACTAGCATGGCATACAGTATGATCATTAAACAGTTGTACTGAGAATACAATATTGTTATATTATTTTCAATAATGTAACCTTTATGTCTAAGCTTTAATCTGGGCCTACATAGAAGTGGAGAACAAATAATGAAGAGTCTGTTTATGTCTAATACTCTTCATAATAATTTTCAAGGTCCTACAAAATTGTAAAGAAATCCCATCTTTTTGTAGACATTTGAAGTCATTCCCAAGCTAGTGAAATATAATAAACTTCCCATTAGAGCCATATGTCGAAATGACAACTGCATTAATAATTTTTCATAAATGCCATTCTGGCCATAGCAGCAAAATAAACCATTTGCTTTTTTTCTACTCATAACAAGCTTTTAAGATTTCTAAATGAAACTTGATATTGATATAATTTTGAAACCTTTTTTCTCAGCTATATCACCTGCTGATGTCAATTATGGAGAAACATTGAGCACCCTTCGCTATGCAAACCGAGCTAAAAACATAATCAACAAACCTACCATTAATGAAGATCCAAACGTCAAACTAATTCGTGAACTACGAGCTGAAATTGCCAGACTGAAAACTCTGCTTGCTCAGGGGAACCAGGTTAGAGATAGTAGTGATTTCACAATCTCAAATAGCATCTTCTGTTTTAAATTATGCTAATGTGTATACATCAGTTTTAGACTAAATGTTTCTTGACAAAAGTTGCCTGTGGATGAGAAACAATTTAGGGCAGTGTTAAATGTTAGGTTAATCCCCAAAATACATCTATTAATGTATATTTTAATCAGCCATCAAACAGTTTAGAAATAGATAACCTCACATTTTAAAAATCTAAACATTGAGGCTTATGTTTTGTGGTCTGTGCTTTGCATAGAGAAAACCAATAAATTTGGGTCCTCTGCCTTTGACATTTGAGGTAAGCAATTTTATCTTTCATGCAAGGAAAACTCATTGTCTATTAAAGAAGCTTGACCAAATCTTTCTTCAGGATAAAAAAAAATTAACATGATGGTAGCACTTATTCCAAATCTTGATTTCATAACTTCTTATTGAAGCATCACTGTTCTCTGTTCTGTCATTCTTTACATCTGTATTTCAGTAATTCTTTAAATCTTAGTTTCTGATACCTCAACGGCTTTGCTGGCTAATATGTCTGGGCTTGAAAAACATTGTGTATTTTCTTATAAGGCAGTAATTGATGTTGTGATTAGTAGAGAAATTGAATGAACTAAACTTTATGTTAAAGTTTCTATGCATATTCAGTGGGGAGTAAAGAGTTGCAGTGTGAGTGAACATACATGTCCATTTTCTCAATAGCAAGTTGTTGCTACTTGCATTTTTCATTTTATCTCAAAATTGCAGCAGAATATTACTAAAGCAAAATGTAATCATTTTTGGAAATTTAGTTACTGAAATCCTTTAGGAACTGTGTCTAGATGAACTTTATTCCTCTTCAGCAGGTCATTTCAATCCAAGTTGTAGTATTATAGGTACAATCTTCAGAAGCTGATAGTGATGGCAAGTAGAAGATTGTATTGGAAGGGGGCATCAAACCCCTCTGTTTTGCTGACCTGACATCTTTCTAAAAAGGAAGGAACCTGTGTGTTACACTTGTTATTCCAAAATAATAAAATATTGTAGTAGATATAACTAAAAATTTGGAAGTTTTTCTACTATCATTTAAATTTTAGCCCGCCATTTATGTAATTTTGATTTATCACTTTTTTCAGTCTTAAAGAGAGTCCTCAAGGTGGTGTATAACATGAAATACTTTAAGATGAATAATTGTAATAAATTGTTTTGCTTTGCTGATATAAGCCTGTTCAATTTTCTGCCTACGTAGTTGCTAACTGTTGATGGACAACTTCAGAACTTTTGCTTTTTTTAAAAACAGTTCACTTTTTTCTTCTTCAGAGGTACTGAAGGGATTTCAAATAGATTATGTTTTCAAAACAAGGATTGCATTCCACACAGAAGAACACATCCACTTTAGATAATCCAATCAGTTCAGTTAATTTATTCTTTAATTTCTTTGCTATTGTATTTCATTTTAGAAAGAAAAATCACTAAGTACACCTGCAGTTCCACAACTATGCAGAAATATAGTGTAAATCAGGGGTCCTCAACCCCAAGGTTACGGCCCACTAGCAGGTCTTGAGCTGTTCAGAACCAGGCCGCAGAAATGTTGGGTGAGCACATGTGTGTGCATGCATCCCCACTTGTGTGAGCATCTCTTCCCTGCCCAGTCTGCAAGGCCAGAAAGGTTGGGGAACTCTGCTCTAGATGCTTTGAGTGCATCTCAAAAAGTAGCCTATAAGAAAAATCATGCACATCATATGCTATAAATCTCCTTCTCTCCAATTTTAAGATTAATTCTATAGTTATTTTCAGAACAGTAACATTGAATACCATGTGACACATTTAATGTGTCTTGTTATTCTAATAGTTTGTTTTATCTGTTTAACTAGATTGCCCTTCTGGATTCTCCAACAGCTTTGAGTATGGAAGAAAAACTGCAACAGAATGAAGCCCGAGTAAGTTTTACTTTGTCAGTACCTCAAACACCAACAGTGCATATATAAATTGATTATGTGCCAACAAGTCATTGTGAAGTCTCACCATAAATAGACCTTCTCGAGGTTGACCTGTCACCAGCTTGGACCCAAGCACCCTAACTACACCTGTTCCTAATCCAATGAAGTCCATCCATCTTGATTAGACCTGGGCATTTTACAGCATGTGGCCCACATCCAGCCCTTTGTCTGTCCCTATTTGGCCCACGGCGGTGGCAGGGGGCCGGGTAGTGGTGGCAGGCAGAATGCTGGCAGTTGAGACCCTCCACAACTGTCCGAGTTTCTAATGTGATCCCTTGGAAAAATTAATTGCCCACTCCTGAAATTGATGATAGGTTATGCTTTCCCCCCCTTTCATCTCTCCCAGCATTGTAGCTTTCTTGAGGGAGCTGGATCTTTGTATAATGTAGCCAAAATATAATTTGTCCCTTGAGTGAGAACTCTAGATTGATTTATTCTGTGTTCTGTTTGTTTTATTGGCTATCCATGGCATTCTCAAGGTCTTTCCCAACACCATAGTCCAAAAGTATAAATAGTATTTCTAACCTGTTTCTTCAAAGTTCACTTTTTGCTTTCATACAGTGTCACCTATGTGCAGGTGATCCTCGACTTAGAACAGTTCATTTAATGACTGTTTAAAGTTATGGCACTGAAAATGTGACTTATAACCATTTTTATGTGACTTATAACCATATTCTATTCTATTCTATTTTTCACACTTACGTCCAATGTAGCATCCCCATGTTACATGATTTACATTTGGATGCTTCACAACTTACATTTATGACACTTTCAGTGTCCCAGAGCCATGTGATCCCCTTTTGCAGCCTTCTGACAAGCCAAGTCAATGGAAAAACCAGATCTGGCATTGGACAATGTGTGCTAACTGACTGTAATGGTGAACATGTGACTGAGAAACTCTGTAAAGGTCAAAATTCAACACCCTATTCACAAAATTCTTTTTTCAGCACCATCATAACTTTGAATGGCCACTGCATGAGGCTGTCAGTAAGTGAGGCCTACCTGTATTCTCGGGATCAATCCCACTAAAATTTAATACCTAAGATTAAATACTTTCCCATTCCACTTTAACAAGCCTTTTCAATTATTAGTTTACTCATTATTGGTTTTTATGTTGCCATTCAATCCAGTGAAGACACGAAACAATGTGTTCATAATATGAAAGCCAAAAATACAAACAGAACAGCAATGCAGTTAAACACAATATTTTAATTCATAAAAAACAAAGCTTCTCAACCTTTTATTTAAATCAAATAATATGTCATTTGGGTGAAATTGATTCAGTGTCTTATGTTTATCCATTTCATCATAACTTCAACTCAGCTTTCTCCAATCTTGTACCTGCCAGATATGCTGAAGTGTGTGTGTGCGTGCGTGCGTGCGTGCGTGCATGCACATCTTCAATTGAGTCTCTCAGATTTCCAGGAAGCATAGTCAATGGAATTTACTTGAACTGAACTTAGTCAAAATATCATGAATATGAACAGCCAATAGCTGTTTTAGCTGAAAATTGTTGGTCTTGTACTTCTAAGACCCCTCAAATATTTTAACTAAGATTGTCCTCAGTGGATGTCCAGACAGGGAGGGAACAAATAACAGCAACATCCCTTTTGGATTATTATCATGACATCACGTTCATATACAAAAGGGGTCTAGCTTAACCACAATACTGTGATGCTGCTTTAATCAGAATTGACTATTTTCATGGCAATACAGAAGTAGTTTGCCATTCCCTTTCCCAAGAGACTTTTTCAACTTCCCAATGTAAATTTCAATTCTGAAATTCTCTGGTAGCCTTCCTTACCACTATCCACCATTAGGGTTGTGCAAAACCATTGAGAGAAGATATGTGCAAGAGCACAAAAAAGGACCTGTTTTCAAACTGATAATAGCCTTCTCGTTTTCCAGGCTTGTTAAACTGCTTTGGCACCTACTCCTGGCGATCTCTGAATACTTATGTATGCACATCTTTGATCCACTTAGTTTCTGAGCCCTGGCAAGATGATCCAGGTGTAGACCCCTATAGAGTTGCTTAACCTATTAACTTCAGGCATTTAGTTCTATGTGCTTTCATGAGTAAGAAAAAGATACTTATATTAATTAGTAATTTATGTATACTGATTGCTATCAATGAATTCACTATAAATATACCATATTTTTCGGAGTATAAGACACACTTTCTTCCCCCCTAAAATAGGCTGAAAATTTAGGTGTGTCTCATACTCCAAATGTAGCTTTGTTGAAGCTTTTTTTCAGACCTAACGAGGTGCTAGCGAGTGAAGCGATTGTTGCAAGCTTTTTTCATTGCTACTCCCTCCGAAGAAGCCTTTTTCTTCCTGGCTTTGTTGGGTTTTTTCATTGCTTCTCTCTATCAGCTATGCTTTAGAAGCTTTAATTCAGCCTAACCAGGGATAAAATAGTGTGCTGAAGCTGACCAGAGTAAGGATGCTAGCCAGATGAATACCTGGTAGGCAGATTCCCCCCCCCCTATTTTCCTCCCAAAAAACTAAGGTGCATCTTATACTCCAGTGTGTCTTATACTCCAAAAAATACGGTAAATAAATGCTATGAAATAATTTTTCATCATTGATTCAAAATAATCAGTTCCAATTTGGATATAATCTATGTGTATTACTTTGGTTTATTTTGTAGGTGCAAGAGCTTACCAAAGAGTGGACCAATAAGTGGAACGAAACACAAAATATTTTAAAAGTAAGCAGTAAAACATTTCATTTTCTTCAAACTTTCAATTTAGGAATTTCTTAAAGTGTATTATGTGCTTGCTTATGAACTTTACTTATGATTTGTAGAATGCAATCTTGTTCAAAGTGTTGTATAATATAATTTTATCTAAATTTGTTCAGAGATAAAAGTTCAAGATTGTTGTTATTTACATTATAAATTCTCTTTCTTGGAAAATTTACATTAGAAGCTTGTGATAGAACTTGAATAATAAATCTTTTAATGTAAAATAAAGTAAACGAAAACCAAGATGTTTTCAGGATAGTAAATAAGATATTATAAAAATGAATATATGCGTGTAATTAATATTTATGACATTTTATTTATTCCATTAACTTGAATAGATACAAAAAAATTCAAAACTTTATGAAGCAGGTTCATGAAATCAGAAATCTAAAATAGGTGCTTCTTCAATTGTTACATTTTACTTGTGTATCTTTGTGACCTATAATATTTTCAAAAAGGCAAAAACATGATTGAGAAAAACTTTTCTTTATGGCTCTTCTCTGCTCAAGAATAATATGGAATAACGATATTGCCTAGTCATTTTCATCTAAAGGCATAAACCCAAGCAGGAAATGTTGTGTGTATGTTAAAAAGTGATCAGGTATTATTAAAGGATTTTAGTACCATGAAATTAATGGTATTATTAAAGTAGATTTTAGTACCATGAAATGACAAAAAAATGTATCAATCCAAAGGAGCAATAGCACAATTTTTATTGTGACCAACTTAAATTATAAGAGTGAGCAAGCTGTTTGTTTCACTATTATCGATTTCAGGCTCTGTACTAAGTTAAAAAAAATGGAACAAGAGGTATGGCTGGATTTAATAAGGGCTCACCACCTTACAGTTTGTAGTAATTAAAGTTATAATGATGGATGTGATCAGCTGAATTAAGTAGACTGGGGCAGACTTGATACTAAATGATCGTTGTACCACGAATTATAAAGATATATGGCTGTTTTCTCCTAGAAAATATAGAAACGAGTTTCTCACTAGATCTAGTCACAGCAGGGAAATAAAATCATGGCTTATATTAATAACAAAATATATTATGTGTTGGATTGTGGTGGTAAAACCTTCCCATTAATTCTTATTAGAATATGGAATGAATTGTTTCTAGTTACTGGAGGTCTATCTGGTCACAGGAGGTCTATAGGGTTGCATCTATAAATTGATCAAAATAATAGTGAATTGAAATACTTGTCTAGTATTAGCATGCTGTTTATGCAGTCAAGGGGAGGAAAGGAAGGGAAGGGAAGGGAAGGAAAAGGAAAAGGGAAAAGGAATAAACATTTTCTATACATTCCCCCATTTGGTTTATAGGTAGGTGATATGGCTCTAAAAGCGCTTCCTTCATTTACATATGTCAAATCACCAGTGTTCATATCTAGAAATGTAATCTGCTATGCTCACCTCAAGGGTTGAACTGGGTTCCATATTTATAACAAGTGACATTTCCTCATTTCTGCTCTCTCTTGCTCTCAATTCTGCCATAACCACATGTATTGCTATCATACTTGCCAGCAACATAATGATTTCAGACTTCAAGATACACAGTCTGGAAATGCAATGTTGAACTGAAAACTATCTGGCAGATGGCATAGCAGAATGTACTGATTTGTTTAATTTCTGTCTAAAAATTGAATTGGGAATAAAAATATCCATATAACTCAGAAATATGCAATTTCTTCATTAGTGGAGATTTATAATATTTCTTCTTCTTCTTCTTCTTCTTCTTCTTCTTCTTCTTCTTCTTCTTCTTCTTCTTCTTCTTCTTCTTCTTCTTCTTCTATTACTACTACTACTACTACTACTACTACTACTACTACTACTAAAATAAACTGGTTAACTTATTTGGTTTCTCCCTCCTCATTTTGATGTGGCAGCTTATGTTTCACATTTTAATTTACATTTTAGTATAACACACCAATATGCTTGCTTGAGGGGAAATGGAAACATCAGCTAATATATCTGTTCGATTTCACTATTGCATGTTTAACTGTCTTTGGCAGAAACAGATTTTAAGTATTTGGTTAAAATATACTGCATCCAAAATATGAAATAAGCTAGAAATTCTGGCTTTGCAAAAACTATGCTGATTTCTTAGGTATTTGCAGTAGAAAATCAGTATTTTCTTTCTATCTATTTAATTTCCACAATATTCTTATGTTGAAATGGAATGGCATATGTGTAATTCTTTCTAAGATGACATATACATATCCTTACCTTCTTTGTTTCTAAAATACTCCAATAGATGACATAAAATAGAAGAATATCAGCCATTAGTTAGCCAATTGGTATGCTTAACATCAAACTGTTAAGATTAACTTCTGATGTGAATGAAAGGTCAAACTCAGTAAATCAAAGGGAAGAGCTAAAATTTCTGATCTCATAGCCCCCCTAAACGAAAGCTGAGGAATACACAAATACCAGGTTTACTACAAGAACTGCCCCCTCCTTTTTGGCCTTCTGGAAGGTTATTAGAACCTGGCTTTGCCACTTGGGGGGGCTTTCGCCTCCAGAGGTGGCTGGTGGGGTGAGAAGATCCCCATCCAACCGTCTCTTAGCTCTCCTAGTTCCAGTTTATTACAGTTTTTAATATTGTAGTCTGTGTAATTTTAATGTGTTCATGTTTTAATTATTTCTATTTGTAAGCCACCCAGAGTCAACTTGTAGGGAAATGGGTGGCATAAAAATTAATTTTTATACTGCCCAAGTAAATAAAAATGAAATGAAATAAATGAAAACTAATTTGATGTTTCTCTTTGAAAATGTTTTACTACTCGTTCAAGAAGCTTCTTCAGTTCCACAACTAAATCTTTTATTGACTTGGATGAGAAGCAAAACATTTTCAAAGAAAAAGAACAAGAAAATCCATTTGCCTTTTGGAGAAAAGCACCTTTGGGTCTTGTGATCTAATATGTTTGGAGATATGGAAGTTACATAAACTTTACATGATAAATATTTTGAGAAACATATTGTCTTTATTGCTACTTTGTATGCAGGAGGTTAACGCTTTATAAAACAGTAAAAAAAAAAGAAATTTCCATATTGAGTATTTTACATTTTGGTTAGAAATTTAATTTTTATTTTTAAGGCATTTCTGTTTTCTATTTTATGCAAATGAAAATCAAGTTTACATATAATTTGGACTTTTGGCTAAACTTGAAGGGCAAAATTATATTTCTAATTTCTTAACTGGAAAGAGAGAGGTTTCTTTTCAATATTTTACTTACGGTATTTATTATTATTATTGCAGCTTGGGCATCATGGTTTAGTACTCATTCTGCCTTGTGAGTTTATCTAACTACTCAGATTTGTTTTGCTTTAATTTGTGCATCTGTTTGTTTAGATTTGTGTGGAGAGCTGCTTAGCTTTGCAGTCTCGTAAGATGTTGACTGCTTTGACCCCATCTGCTGTGTACAGCATCTCAAATGTCACCAGGTTTGTCAATAAAAACTCTGCACATTAAAAAACAAGGCAGCCTTATTTACAGGTGTCTTATTAAAATTGCTCAGTTCACTTCCCTTACAGCAAAAGGATTTCCTTTTAGGGAGGATCTAACATTTTGTTTTAAACTACCGGTAGTTGAATGTTCAGTTCTGTGCAAGCATTCTTAGAGATAAAACCTTCTGAATTCAGAGGGTCTTATTCCCTGAAGATAAATGATGTACCCAAAATTATAGGCTAAATCTAGTTTTGAATAGGCTTTCAAACTCAGGACTATCCAATGAAGATTGCAATTACCTTGAGATAAAAGGCAGAAGTATAATTGTTCTCCTACAGCACATTTGACTCTTAAATCTGGTGAATAGTTTGGGTTTTACACACATACAGAAAGAGAGAGAAATCTGAATGAAACTTAATGCACCAGATAAGTAAAATATTGAATTGTGCTGAATATTTTGACTGCCTCCTAGTATTTTTTATTAGTTTCTCAACAAGAAGGATGCTGAAGTACAGGTAGTCCTCAACTTACGACCACAATTACCGTAAGCAAAAAAAATGTTGCTAAATGAAACATTTGTTAAGTGAATTTTGCCAATCTTTTGTGCTGTATTCGTTGAGTGAATCACTGCAGTTGTTAAGTTGGTAACATGGTTGTTAAGTGAATCTGGCTTCGCCATTGATTTTGCTTGTCAGAAGTTCACAAAAGGTGATCACATGACCCCAGGACACTGCAACCGTCATAAATATAAGTCAATTGCCAAGCATCTGAATTTTGATCATGTGACCAGGGGGATGGTGCAATGGTCATAAGTGTGAAAAATGGTAATAAGTCACATTTTTCAGTGCGATTGTAACTTTGAACAGTCACTAAATGAACTTGTAAATCGAGGACTACTTGTATAATTTAATATCTATTTGTCTTGGACTACACGAGTTCCTTGACATGCTGGTTGGAACCAGCAGGAATTGAAAACCAAAATATCAAGTAGCATATTGTCTACTCTATTCTAGAACATTATTTATTTCAAATGGGCCTTGTTACAAAGAAAAGATTTAAAAAAAACGTTGATTAGCAGTAAATATTTCTAGTTACGTTTCCCAACAAACAAGAATTTAAAAAAATGAAACAAATGTGTCTTCCATCTGATCTTTTTAACCTGCCTATATTTTTCCCATTCAAAATGAATTCTGTTAGGTTAAATGATAGAGGACTAAATCATCCTTAAGTAGTATCTTCTTATGATGTTGCCACTCATCCCTTCCTCGTATGTCCCCATTTAGTCAGAAATTCATCCTCCCAATGTTGAAAGGAGTTTCCTAGTGCTTAAATGACCGGAGCCTCAGAGGCCTCCCTCTCATCTTTTGTTTTCATCTCTGTATTAATAGTTAAAAGATAAAGCTATGAAGAGGCAAAGAGAAAGGAATTTTAAAAATGGACAAACCCATCATTGTCTCTTAGTATTTCAGAGATGTTACATCTAATTTCACAGAAATGAAATTTACTCTTTTTTTAAAAAAAAAACCCCAAACATTTCTGGTTTCTTTTACTTTTGCCCATGGATACATAGTCCAAAATTTTGGATTTTTTTCTAAGTTGTGGTATCATGTTTCCAGATGTCTTCTACAAATCGAGTGGTAGGAAAAATAGATAAAATATGTATCATGACATCATGATGCTAATCCCAACCTTTCTCTCATGTATCTACATGCCCCTGCTGATGCCTATGATTGTATGGTAACCTTTTGTTGTTTTGTCTCTTTAAAATTACACCCAAGTTCCTGAATTTGAACATAGAAGATTTTATATTGAGTTTTTCTTTCATCATCTTTTTTTCTCACTCTGTTAGCTACATTCTTCAATTCTGTCTTAAGCCTCCACATCTAATTTCCTCTTCTTATCCTTATCCTTTTCTCTGCTGATTTAGTATGTCTAGTGATTTGTGTCGCCACTTCACCACCTTCTCATCATCACCTTAGGGAGTTCTGCATGCTTGCCTGTCCTCCCACCAGCATGCTACTTCCCTTTGTTGTTCAACAATGGTAGCAATAACTATGACGGCAGCACCAAAAAAGTGGAATATCAAGCAGGATTTAAAGCTTTACAGCCGCCCTCCAATTTTTCCAACCTTTTGTCTAGTTGCTCCCCAATCAAAAGGTTTCTTCTCCCAAATACATTTTGTTCTTACAGAGAGCTTTTTTTTTTTTGTCATTAGGTCAACTGTTTAATCATAGGCTGAGTTTTATATGCATTCTTCTTTGCTGTCTCTTATGTAGAAGAAGCACAACTGGTTCTTTCTTTGTGCTGAAACTCAGGGCAAATTTAAGCCACCATTCTAGTATATTAGAAGATTGGCTACTGCGTTCACAAGACCTGGCTGAATTTCGATTTGTTTGCTCCGCCTTGAACACAAAATGCGGTTTGTGTCATCCTCCCCTCGCACTCTTGAAAATGTGAATTGCAAAGATAGGATAGTCCATGTTCTCTGCTTGTGACTAAGATTTCTGCTTGCCTCCTATCTCTGAACCAAATAGGTCCTGTTGTAAACTGGTAGAATTGCTGTATAAATTGTTCTCCATATATCATAAAAGCCTGTGAAAACATATCTTTTTCTAGGTTGTAATAACAGACTGTAACTTGTTGACAGGAGTCCGCTCTTCCAAATTCCAATAAATCGTTTGAGGCTCCAAATTTTTGGCAACAATTCTTGCATGGATTACTGCCATTTGCATACTTCAGCTGGGTACAGCTAACAATATTCATTTCAAATGCAGCATTTTATTCAAGCTGTATAATTTCTGTACACATCTTTTTTGTTCTATATACTTTAGGAATATGTAGAAATGATGGTTCCTTAGTGCCATTTTAAAAATAGTCTCATGAATATTTGCATTGCTTCATTTATATCAGCTTTGTATCTGCTGTTGTACATAATAAAAGGAATGGTTTCAGAAAAATGACTTATATAAAGAAAAAAGGATGTGGGAGTGCACTGAATATATATAATTTGTACTGTTTGTGTACCAAAACTTTTCCCGTTAGTTCAGTCACATCATTTCTTACATATATTTACTGTCTAGTTTACTAAAATAAATCTTGCTGTTTCTTTATGATGTATTGAATTATCTTGGTTTATAAGGCTTACCGGATAAGAGCTTTCTCTGAGATTTTACTGTATTATACTGGGGAAGTTTTATTGAATTCAGAGTTTCCCTTCTGATAAAGCTAGTCTCCCAGGATTCCTTCACTCAAAAGAAGCTCTATTCAGGGGAGGAAACCTTTGGACTCAACATGAATGAACAATTAGATTAATTCCAGATTTGCACATGACATCAAATTATTCAGGGTTGTAAAAGTGAAAAAGGATTGCTAACAGCTGTGAAGGGACTTCTTCAGATTGAGTGAATGGATAAACAAGAACTGCTGGAATAACTTTATGCAGCAGAATATGCATACAGAGAGAAATAACAATAATGTTGAAATTTGCAGAAGGAATTCTGGAGATTAGTGTTTATCTTTAAAAAAAAGGGAATCTTTCTTAGGAAATTATATTTAAATAGAAAATTTAAATAATTAGCTGTCTTCCAAGTAAAAGATGAAATACTTTGTGATCTGCTAAGCCACAATACCTATTATATTACCAGGGTAACCATGGTATCTATTCTGTTCCCTGGTGAAGGGAGGGAGAGATTGGTAATAAGCAGAAACTGGAAGTGATGGTGGCCCTAAGGATATCAAGTTGACCAATCAGAAGCAAGCTAGGTAACACAAAAGGAAAAAAATGTAAAGGAGCTCAGAGGGTAATCCCAAAACTAAGTTTGACTAACTTTAGTGTCTAATGAAAATTACCCAATATATGCCTGAATAAAAAAGACAGCTCCCAAGTTAAGAAAAAAGGTTTAAAAAAATAAAATCTTCCCTCTGTAGGGATGATCTCATGTAAATAAAGGTCATGTTGGTCTGTTAGGTAGTACTATCTATACTTCTGGTTGACATATTTTCAGGATATTATACAAGTCATCGACTTACGTCCACAATTGAGTCCAACATTTCTGTTGCTAAGCAAAACATTTGTTAACTGAATTTTGCTCCATTTTACAACCTTTCTTGCCACAATTGTTAAGCGAATCACTGCAGGTATTAAGCTAGTAACACAGTTGTTAAGTGAATCTGGCTTCCCCATTGACTTTGCTTGTCAAAAGGTCACAAAAGGTGATCCTGGGACACTGCAACCGTCATAAATACATGCCAGTTGCCAAGCATCTGAATTTTCATCATGTGACCCCGGGGATGCTTCAACAGTCAGTGTGAAAAATGGTTATAGGTTATTTTTTTCAGTGCTGTTGTAACTTTGAACGGTCACTAAATGACAAATTCCTCAACAGGGAAAGACCACAGTTTTAATGCTTTTTTTTGGCTTGAGGCAAAGATAAGGAATAGTTATGTATATTTTGCATAGAAAATAGATGATATCAAAAGCTCATCTCTTTTTTTCATAACACTAGAACTTAGTATTATTTGACCTGGTTTAGGATAAGAAAATGAATGATAGTTTTTACCCATCATTCAGTTTAACCTATCCAATTAAATTGTATTATGGCCTCCCAGATTGGGA
>JANHFT010007754.1:28122-42732 GCA_032467955.1 Pseudoxenodon macrops | reverse complement strand
TGTTAAGATATGGTATGTTTTGATTGAGTTTGAATGCAGCAGCAGCAGCATTCTTAAGTCTCTGGCAGAATTCTATGATACAGTATATATAGGCTGCTTTTTAAAAAATGGAAGATATCAAGCATTGAGCCTGGCACCTTGTGCATCTGAAAGAGACTGGACTATCCCTGATCCATGCTTTCTTTTCAAAGAAGTAATGCCAGCATTTATCCCTGAAAGAAGCAAGACCCGTGCAAAGTTATATTCTCAAAGTCCCTTCAAAATAACAAGATTTGAATAGCAAATTAATAGCAAATAATTAAATGCAGAACTCCATATAATATTTATATAACAACAAAATAAACTAAGATTACAACTTATATAATCAGCACGTATCTCAGTCATAAAGTAGTGCTTCATAAATAAAGGTAGTTCTCAACTTGTGACCACAATTGAGCCCAAAATTTCAGTTGCTATGTGAGACATTTGTTAAGTGAAACATTTGTTAAGTAAATTTTGCCCCATTCTACAACCTTTTTGGCACAATTGTTAAGTGAATCACTGCAGCTGTCAAGTTAATAACCTGATTGTTAAGTGAATCTGGCTTCCCCATTGACTTTGCTTGTTAAAACGTTGCAAAGGGGGATCACATGACCTTGGGACACAGCAACGGTCATAAGTATGAACCAGTTGCCAAGCACCTGAATCTTGATCACATGATCATGGGGATGCTGCAAAGGTCGTAACTGTGAAAAATGGTAATAAGTCACTGTTTTCCGTGCCATTGTAACTTTGAATGGTCACTAAACAAACTGGTATATGTTGACGACTATCTGTAAAACTTTATGGGCCTGCATCTACAAAGTGAAACTGTGTGTTAGTCAGATCAGTTATGTAGCATTGGTAGTTTAGACAGATCAATAAGGATAAATGTAGATATATATGGAAAAAGATGACAGGATAGCCATGGAGAGCACTTGCCTATGAAATCACCAAGAGTCATACATGACTGAATGATTAAAACAACGTATGAAAAAAAATTAGTTAAAAATAATCTTAACAGTTAAGTTTTTTTAATTACCCATTAGAAAAGTTTACAGCAATATTCACAGCAGAAAAAAACTGCAGCTGGGAACAAAGTCAATCTTTTAAAGTATGTTAAAACTAGAATTATTTGCCATGCCAAAAGTCTAAGTATATTTCCCAGCTTGACTATGTTTCTACTCCTACTCTGATCTCATTGGGATCAGTTAGCTTTTCCTGAAATCTCGACAATTCAGTCTTATGGGAAGCCACAACGAAGTCATTGCATCTTCACTGAAAATCTTCCCATCACATTATTTAACCTTTTGGGAGGTCATTTGAAATTTGGAAGGGAACCATCCATTGTTTGCCTCAGTCGCATTTGGAGAACTCCTGTCTCTTGAAAAATAAGGAAATTTAATTGCCTTTGAAAGCTGGCAGCAGAACAGGATGCAAGGAATGTTTTCTTTCTTTTGTAAAAGTCAGATTACTATTTTGGTACATGTGAGACAGAAAGCCGTCCGGGAGGAGACAATCAACCATCTCTAATCCCTGGAATTGGGAGCTCTGAACCATCAGGCCAGCCTATCTGGCCTACAAGGCCTCCACTGAGGGCCCTTTCCTTCAGCAGGAACTTGTTTTTTCCTTTAGTAGTGAAGAAGTGAGGAAGAAGAGGCAACGCAACTAGGAGCTGGTGCAGTAGGATGGGGTCTCTTCGCTGCCCTTTTCAGGAGAGAAGGTAGGGTGGAGGCAACACTTTCTTTCAAAGCTTTGTCCCTGAGGTCAAGGAGTTTGCTAAGGGGAGGCAGGACCTGCTCTGATTCACTTCACCATCTCTGTTATATTCAGGCAACCGGCAGGATGGCCTATCCTGTATGACTGACAAGAAATCTTGGTCTTGTCAGTGCAATTTAAAACAAGGCCAATCCAAAGTAGTTTCTTTGCTGCTGCAGCTGAACTAGCAATGGGTATGACAACCCCTCCACCATCACTGCTATCGCAAATAAAGGTAAACAGAATTCAATGTAGGTCAAGTTATTTTTGGCTCATCAGACAGAAAAATCTTGAATGTATTTTCCCCCCATTCACGCAAAGCATTCGCAATCCATGCAAAACAGTCTCAAAAGATGTCTGTGTCTAAATGCTTAAAAAAACTTCTGTATTTCACCTATAAATCCTCTCTGAACGCAGTGAAGAACAGAGAATGCTTACAGCTGGTGGGTTTTTTAAAAAAAGAAAGGTGCTGAGCTCTCAGCCCAGCCACCAGAGCTTAGTCACAAAACCTATTTTCCTATAGGGCAAAGAAAAGCTCTAGCTTGCAATAAAATTGCTTAGGATAGTTTTTCTCTCCCATTAGACTTGTCTTTTCTTTCTTTTTTTTAAAAGTGGTGGTGACATATGAGATAAAATCAGGGCTAGATTCCAAATAGGCTGGTGTGATGGTGCAACAGATAGGAATCCCAAACTTTGGTTGCGGGCAGAGAAATAATATAAACAGCAGCAACACTTAATTGCGTGGGTGGCAATTAATCATACCAGTCAGTTTACCAGTAGAGTCACTTTTTTCTTCTGATTCAGGTCTTAATCCCTTGGCAACTTTTCTGGTTGCTGCTTGCAACAGTTCTTGACCTAGAGAACAATGTTGTTGTCCAGTGTTGTTCAAAACAACCACATTCTTTCTCCCAAATAAATCGTTAGTGATTGTTCTTGTTCTCCTTCTCTGAGTGTTCTCCATCATATTCCCTATACATGTAGCAGTTCTTTCACTAAATTATCTGTTAAGACTGATGACATCTCTGCACCACGGCTTTCAATTGCTTGTGCATTATATTCTGGTTTTTGACTGTCATTGATCATTAGTTTGTTCGTTTGTTGTCTTCTATACATATAGTAACCCAACTGGAATCGAAATTCTTTTCCTGATCTAAACTTTCTTCCACTTTGGCCCCAGTGTCTGGACTACAGGTAACACAACTCCCAGCTGGTGGATTCCTCTGCTTCTTTTCCTCTCCCACCTTGGCAGAAAAGCAAGCACCAATTGCTTTCCTTTCTGTGAAAATGGGGTTTGAGGACTAGCAAGAATAACAACAACAGGAAAAAAATGATGGCATGTTTACAATTGTTCCTGTCACTTGGGCAAAAGGAGAAAATTGGTAGAATTTCCTAAAAGGGAATGGGGAAGAAAGAACCAGCCATCATTTTATTGTTCAGTTGTTGAATATGTATTTATTTTATTATATTTAGTTTGTCAAACATGTACAAGATAAGAGGTATAAGTATAAACATGGAAATGAGCACATGAAATGAGTACAAATAAATGGGGACAGGGACGGTAGGCACACTGGTCTGCTTATGCATGCCCCTTTACAGATCTCTTAGGAATGGGGTGAGGTCCACGGTAGACAGTTTAAGGCTAAAGTTGTAGGGTAGAGCATTCCAGGCATTGATCACTCTATTGCTGAACTCATATTTTCTGCAATTGAGTTTGGAGCAGTTTACCTTGAGTTTGTATCTATTGTTTTCCCGTGTATTATTATTATGGTTCAAGCTGAAGTAGTCGTTCACAGGTAGGACGTTGTAGCAGACAATTTTGTGTACTATGCTTAGGTCAGACTGTAGGTGGCATAGTTCGAGGTTGTCCAAGCCCAAAATTTCAAGCCTGGTGGCATAAGGTATTCTATTGTGAGCAGAGGAATGAAGTACTCTTCTCATGAAATACCTCCGGACCAGCCAAAATATTCACTTACCTTCCCTACCGGTTCTGAAGTGTGCGTACCGCTTCTTTTTGAAGATAGGAATGACGGTAGCTAATGACCATAGGTCAGGCAAGGAGCTGGTTCTGAAAGATACCTCATAGATAGTACTTAGAGGTTTGGCTATGGCAGTGGAAAGCTTTTTCAGGAAGTAGTCATAATCCATCAGGACCAATAGATAGAGATGGCTTTAGGTTGCGTAGTGTCCTTTCAACATTTATCTTCTGTAAAATCAATATGTAGCAGATTGATGCAATTAGTTGTGGTATGACTAGGAAATCAGGGGCGTTGCTGTTGACAAAGACTGAACTGAAAAATGTGTTGAAGAGGTTGGCCTTAACGGCTTCCATCATTACAATCTTCCCCAGTAGGCTCTTTAGTGGTGGGATAGTTTTTGAGTCTTTTAAATTTGGCGTTTGTGAAATTATAGAAGGTTTGGGTAGATTTTGTGTGTAACAGCTCTTTCTCTTGTTTGCAGTGGTATTTGGTACATTCTGCTTTTATTTGGTGGCATAAGGTTTTGTATCAGCTTTTAAAGTTAGCTATGTAGCCAGGTTTGTTTTTTCGCCAAAGGGATTTTTTTTATTGGAACTTCCTTATGGGTAATATTTTGGCTTTGGGGGTACATATTACTAATGGTACATATAGTTTGATGACTCTTTTGACTTCAAGCAAAGAAGTGTTATAAGGTCTTCTGCAGTATTACAGCCAGTGAATAGAAGGTGCCAATTAAGAGATGAGAGGTTGGCAGCTAGTTTGCTTTTTTAAAGTTATAATTTGGTGTCCCATCATTATGACCCTCTTTGCATGGATGTAAATTGAGACAAAACTCAATCATGCTGTGGTCACTGTTGGAAAAAGGTTTTTTGATTTGTAGACCATAAATTGAGTTTAAACTGTTGCAGTTTAACTAAGTTTAAATAACTATGTTTAAATAACTAAGAAGGCAATCAGCATTTGTGTTTCATTGTTCTATTCTACAAGTGTAACAGGCATACTAGATTATTCTGCTTGAACCAGCAGAGAATGAAAAACTGCACCAGAAACATGGACAGATTGTTGGCAAGGGACAGATTGAAGATGACATTATCCATTTCTGCCTCCCCAAATTGTAAGTAGCTCATCGTCACGCTGGTTAAGCAGAAAGTGTAGATTAGCCACTAGTAGTCGGAGCTACAGAAACAGAGCAGCTACCCTTTATCCTCCATTTGCAGCCTCAGAGTTGGGGGGGGGGGAATAATGCGTCAAAAAAAATTGCCTTTTTTCCCTGCCAGTCTAATCTTCTGCCTCTAGTTCACTTCTTGAAAGCATTTCAGTAGACGAAGCAGACCAGCAGCTGCTGAGGAGCCAAAAAACCAGGATATCCTAACTGAAAAATGAGCATAGTCTTCTCCCAGGCTTGTTCTTCCTACCCAATATCGCACCATCACAAGGTATCACTGGCTCCAGTTTAGTGAATCCCACCAAAAAGAGGCATTCCCCAAAGGCTTCTGGATACCTCACTGTGGATACAATGAAAAAGGTCATAGTCAGGCACACTGGACTAGTTTGGAACATTTGAATCTCCCTTCTCGGTGATCTAAAACTTTTCTCTCTCCCTCCAACTAGTTCTCCTTCCTAGAATGTTATTCATTGGCCCCATTCCATTTCCGCTTGTTACACAAAACTGCGGGTCTCCCTCTTCACTCTGTGTAAAGCCTGCTTGCAGTACAAAACCAACATGGCTGTAACGATGAATGAGAAAAGCAATTATTGTTCCATGAGTGGAAAAAGAGTATAGAGGAAACCGGAGACTGTAGACACAACCTTGAAGTTACAATTACCTTGATTAAATGTTTGCCCTTGAAAGACATCAGTAAGGAATTGGTTTATTGTTGTTCTGTAGGGCTCCCTGTCTGGATAGGAAAACATCCTAGCTTAAATTAAATAGGGAGGTATGTATGTTGCAAGGGCTTTCAATGGCCAACAAGTCCAAAATCATCAAACCACAGTTAGCTGTCTGTTTCATGACACCAAGTGCATTTTATTCCTTTTAATATTCAAGGTAGCAAGTTACTTTCAGACCCACAACATAGAGAAAAGTAGCTTTTACTATCTTCAATAACAACATATTTTGAATGTGCTTCAGACGGAGCCATTTTTCCCTCTTGATTTGGTACTCTTTTAATAACAGCCAGCTAGAAAATAGAACCTGGACCTTGGCCTCTTTAATGAGTACATTCAATGAACTTCCATTCCATATGGTGGTCCTTGGCACGGAGAATAGATTTTATTCCATTAATTTAGCACTCAGGTGTTCAGTGTTAAATAGAAGAAGAAAAGTCCTGGGAATAAGGGGCACTTATTGCCTCAACCCCATTTCCAATGGCTTTACTTTCAGCTTGCGTGTTGAATTACTTATGATAAAGTCAACCTTGTCAGGGAAATCATGAAGTGTTAATGGGACTTGTATTGAGGAAACTGTAGGCCTTCAATGTTTAAAGACATTCTGGGGAGAATATGTACAACTATAGGGAAATTAAAATGGTAAAGGTGAATATGAAGGTGAGCCCTGATATCTATTTTCTCTATTCAGAAATACTGAAGCCAAGAATACTATAAAAGTCTGTCATTATTTGAACCAGAATACCAATGTTGATTAAATGCAGGCCTTCTATCTGTCTTGCAACTTGTTATCATCTTTCAGATGAAGCCCATTATGTAAGGTTATCATTCAGAGCTTTATATCTAATAAAGAGTTGTTCTTCGCTAAATCCCACAAAAACTACAGAGCTGTGTTCAATAGTGTCTCCCTTTCAGTTCTCCTCTATAATTTGAAAACTGCTGGTTACTAGTTGATCCAGTCCCAGATTAGTTACAGCATTGTACAGGGTGAATTTTTTTACTGCTGGTTCTGTGGGCATGGCTTGGTGGGCGTGGTGTGGCTTGGTGGGCATGGCAGGGGGAGGATACTGCAAAATCTCCATTCCCACCCCAACTCCAGGGAAAGGATATTGCAAAATCTCCATTCCCACCCCACTCTAGAGCCAGCCAGAGGTGGGATTTGCCGGTTCTCTGAATTACTCAAAATTTCTGCTACCGGTTCTCCAGAACCTTCTGGATTTCACCCTTGGGTTGAATGTATAGGTTCTGTTGTACATTCGTTAAGGGACCATTTAATAAGAGGTAGATTGAAGTCACTAAGGAAGATGAGAGGGTATGGGCCCGAAGCCCACATTAGAAGTGAAGTTAACTTATTCGCATGTTCGATGTCGTAGTCTGGGACTCTGTAACATAGTAGAAATCGTAATGTGGTGTTTAACGATAGCTCACAGATGATGGTCTCAGGAAGTTTGTGTGTAACTTGGATATTTTTTTAGATTTAAGGACTTTTTGTAAAAGATGGCAACACTGCCTCCTCTTCAGAGTTCTCGATCAGACCGGTAAACATGATAGTTTCGTTCTACGATAATGGAGTCAGGGAGGGATTCATTTAGCCACATTTTGCAGGCAAATATGTTGAAAATGGTCGTATTTAATAGGAGGAGGAATTCCAGCATTATATTTACAAGACTTCTTGCATTAAGTAGCTTGCATCTAAGGTCAGTAGTAGTAGGAGTGGCAGTAGTAGAGGCAGGTAGTGAGGTAGTTAAGTCGGTAGTAGTAGTGAGGTAATTAAGGTCAATAGTGGTAGTAGTAGTGGCAGGTAGTGAGGTAGTTAAGGGCGTGCGTGCCTAGTTTTGGATGATGGGAGGTAGGGTGTTAGGATGTGGGTTGTGAGATTTGTTCTGATCTACTTCATGGTACTGATTGGAAATTTGGATGTTTCATAAATGTTTTAACCTGAACAATATCTAAACAAAGGAAGGAAGATCCTAGATATATAAAATATTTTCCTTGTATGGTTTACAACTGTTTTAAGATTACATATATGCTAAGTGCATATATGTCAGGGGACACTGGAATAATGAATTTATGAGACAGTAAATAATATGAGAATAACCTTCTTATGAATTAAGAAAATGGACTTGATGACAGCTGAAAGATAACATCGCCTTATATTTTTTCAGAATGACAGTGGGGGAATTCTGTATTTCATTTATCATACTGACTTATTTTTTAATGGAGTAATCATTCCCTTAGGCATTTTTAAATCTCTTGTTCCTAACCATGAGATAATCTACAAATGCCAAAGAAACACAAGGGAGCTGATTTATGTTTTCTTTCTAATTGTCTTCTGTGCCTTCATTTATAATTATGTCATGTTATGAAGAAGCATTGTGATGTTCCTATATATTTAACTACATTATTTAAAATGTTCATATTGAAAGTAAAGCAACACTGTTCAAGTAGATTATATTTTTCTCTGGCAAACTTGTTTTCCCAGGAACATCCTCTTTTTGGGAAGGAGAAGTGATGAAACAAATTACTTATCTTTTTTCATAGCTCCTTCTCACTTCCCAGCAAGATCTGATGCATTCCATCATTCACAGATGTATTTGGTAGCCTTACTGGAACACTTCCATAATTTCTATCTGTAATCTCAGGATAAATATGACTTAATTCATGATACTGTTTGGCAAGTTGGTTGTTTTATAAATAATCATGTTTATATAAAGCTAGCTTGATTTCCAGTGTAATTACTGCCACAATTCTCTTGAATATTTTGCCTCTGTTTCTTACGGCAATCAGGTTTTTACGATGAAGATTCAGTCAGGGAATGGTCACAAGGGATATAAATTTCTTAATTTTAAAGCCAGCTTATTATGTCCCTGCAGGTTTTTTTTTTTAATTTATGTAATTACTTCATGCAGTACTGTAGATTAAATTAGTTGGCTGCTCAGAAAATGGAAGAGCTTGCTTGAGGAAAAAATCTATTAAAGGACTGTGAAATAAAGAAAAGGTAAATTATACAGATTTCTATTAGATTCAGCATTTGTTACTTAGAGCCAAGGCCATAGCAATGTGCTGAAGTGTATCTGCTTTGTGTTAATACAAAACAAGTTTTTACTATAGATCTGGTAAAATGCACACTCTTCTAAGAGCAATCAGGGCAGCATGAAAAAAAACCAACAACCTGAGCTTGGTGAGTTGGATGGCATGATGGTGAAAAAGTAGTGAAGTGATTTTCTCTCTTTTGGATTAACCTATTTTGGAAAATATAGGTTATATTTTCCATGCACACCCAAATACTGTTTTTTCCTGCTAGATATAGGGATGGTGAACCTTCTGGGCTCAGTAATATGTCAAAAATTTGGAAAATGCCTATCATGACATGTTCCTTCCCCTCCACCTCAACAAGAGAGGAACAATTCTCTAAATCCCCCCCAAATTCTAGGCCACTGTGAAGAATGGCACCCAAGGGTAGCGCTGAGGCTGGGTTTGAGGTTGAGGCACAGGCCACTTATGCTACTCAAAACAGCCTCTTTATGCTGTTCCTCAGATGCAATTGCCCCCATAACCCAGTACTTCCTGGGATTTGCCATGTACCTCAGGGGTGGGTTCTAACTTACCTCACCGCCTGTTCGCTACCTCCTGCGCCACGTGGGCGTGCCTTGTGGCCCCACGGGTATGCATCGTGGCCTCATTGGCACACCTTGTGGTCCCGCACACGCCCCGTGGCCCTGCACGCGCCTCGTGGCTGCGTGCATGTGCAGTAGAAAAAAAATTCAAAAAATTCAAAAAAGAAAAAGACTGAAAACAAGACGGTGACGCATGCGCAGTGCCAGAAACTCGGCTTCTGGGCATTCGCAGAAGAAAAAAAACCAAAAATTTTTTAAAAAACAATTTCTTTTCCCCCCAAAATTTTTTTTTAAAGATGTCGGCGTCCACGGACTACAACCGGCTCCGTGACATCACCTATTCAGTAGAACTGGTCCGAACCGGTAGGAACCCACCTCTGCTGTACTTTCAGGCTATGTTTTCTTTCTGTTCACAGGCCTTGCGGCCTACGTGGGTTACACAAGGCCTTCAGGTTCAGAGAATGCCCCTCTGCGGCTTCTACGGCCTCCAAAAACAGCACAAAAGCACACCCCATTCTCACGCAGTCTCTGAAAATCGCACCAGAATGTGCTAGTGAGAAGAGGAGTTGCTGGGTGTTTGTGAACACTAGATCTTGTCTCTTTTGACATGAGTGTCGTAGATTTGCCATCACTGTCTCAGTAGCTGGCTTTCTTATAATAAAAATAAGGGGCAGGTTGTTCAGGTAATAGATTTGTGTTTTAAAAATGCAGTAAATTGTGTTGTATTTTTGACTGACACAGGTGAGGAGCCTGGCTGGAAGGGATTTTGTTTTGTTTTGTTTCAAATGATTAAATAATCTGTACGGGTTCAGATATTGCCTGCAACTCTACCTCAAACATCAATGTCCTGGGTCTGCTGGAGGATCAGAGCACATTCTTTTTCCCCAAAAACAAAACAGATTAAAAAAAAACAACCTTGGCCTTGGTTAGTATCATGTATCAGTTCTGGAATGGTGTATTTTTAACTTATTTTTTAATTAGTGTTGAAGATGGATGTTTGTTTATTTAAAAAAAAGAAAAGAAGCAATAAGGAACAATTTTAAAAAAAATACTGGTTTTTAGGAGTGATGGGTGAAACTTGGTTTTCATTTGTTGCATAACTACAGATGCTGGAATACTGAATTGCAAACAGTTTGACATAATTGCTACAACCCAGAATCTTTCTTGCCTTGGATTCCCCTTGGGTGAATCATTCTTTAAGTGCCATGAGTGAATCATTCTTTGTGTAAAGCTGAAATATCTTGACAGTAATGAATGACTGGGATTTTGTAGGCAAGATTTGTGTCCCCATCGCATTCAGCAAGAAATTCTTTCTTCCTCTTTATTCAGGGATGGGAAGGTCATTGGCTCTCTAAACTAATGGAATTTGTGAGGAGGCACTGGAAAAGATAATTTTAAAAAAGGAACTAATTTTCAGTTCCAGATCCAATAGGCAGTCTAAGCCTTCTAAGCCCTCTATTCCCCTTATGTTGTTTTTGCAGAGAGGTAAAAGAGATCTGGGTGTAGGTTGGACACTGCTAGTGCACCATTTTACTGCCAAAGAAGAAGAATATAAAATAAGGACTACCTCTATATGAACCAGTGAGAGGAACTACTCTGTAGAGAATCATCTTAATGGCAAATGGCAGCTTTTTATTGAATACTTTCAGGCCTGGACTGACTATAATGACAAAATATATAATGAGAACTACTAACAGTAGCATCAACAAGTAAATGCAGAATTCCATATGTACTATGATGGAGGTCAGTGAACATGGGTGCACTGAATCAACCAGAGTGGCTTGGATCTGCCAGGATGAAGAAGGAATTGGGTGGTCAGCTGCAATGGAGGAGTTGCTGCCAGAAGAACTGCAATTACAACCACCAGGAACTGGCTGCCCTAGAGGTCATACATGGGCCTGTAAATAAATAATCAGGCAATGAATCTAGAGAAGAGGAAAGACACAAAGTAGGTCAAGATCCAGGGTCCAAGGTATGGGAAATCAACAAAAGTGCAGATCAAACTTATAACTTATATTGGTGGTTCTCAACCTGCGGTCCACGGACCTGTGGAGGGCCATTACAGGGGGTTTGTGAAGGCTTGAAGATTATGATTTGAATCTTGAGTCAAATCTTGAGGGGGTCTATGGTCATGGTTCGTGGCCATAAAAAGTATTTAAAGGGGGTCCATGGTGAAGAAATGCTTGAGAACCACTGACCTATATGAAGACCCTGCAGAAGCTTCATAAAATCATGCGGCCAATCAGCTGGAAGACCAATATGGGATTGAAGAATCTCAAGACAAATAATACAGTTCTTAAAAATGGTTACTCCCATGGAAGTAAAAAGGTTGGTGAATTATCTTGAGGCAGTGTGGTGGGAGCACTGATGCTCTTTTACATATTACTTGGCACAGCCTTTAAAAGTACCGGTATATACCAAACCTCAAATATAAACTTTTTTTTTAGCCTGGGAGGATAAATTTCAATATGCTGTTCTACAAATATGGTAATAATTACCGTATCTTTCTGACTAAAATGAAAGGAGAAAAAAGTCCAGTTAATAAAACATACTCAATTTCCCTTTAATCATCTCTTTCTTCTCCATTAGCTAGTGCAACTCCATAAAAGTTGGCCCGAGGTGTTTCAGAAGGTGTAGGCACTGACTTATGTTTTTCTGCTTCAACATGCTTGAGGGTAGTGGGAGTCAGATATTTAACTCAGAGAAAATATAAGAAAGACTGTATCATGGCTTCTACGATGTAAAAATAGTTACTACTAGTATCTTCTACATGGAGAAAAGATATAAGAAAACATTCAGCCTTGAAAGTCAATAGTTGGTCAATTAAATTAAACCTTTGGGAATGGATGAATTGAATCCTAGCTACTCAAAAACACACCAATGGTCAGTTCATACATTAATATGTTATCCTTGACAACTTGTGGAAAATGGATGAAGTGCCAAATGACTAAAAAGAAAATGCATCCATCCTCAAAAAAGTGGAAAAAGGAAAATCCTGGGAATTGCAGGGTAGCTAGTTTGATATAGACATCTGAGAATATGATAGAAGAGATCGTAAACACATACTGCAAAGCATCTTGAAAAATAATTAGGTGATTACAAGACGTCAGCATGGGATTTTAGGAACACATATATATGTCCAACTAACTTCTCTTTTTTTTTTAATTGGAAAACCTCTTTAAGTAGACTGTGGGAATGCTGTATATATAATATCTTTATTTAAACAAAGCACCCACCATGCTTCTTGTCATTCTGAATAGCAAGGTATAACAAGTATAGGCAGGGTAACGTTTTAGCGGATATAATGCTATCAGATATCATTTTGACAATGTGTTCATAATCAATTTCATTGTTGCAATGAGATTATAAGCCCATTGCAACACAATTTTATTAACTGAATATCTATTTCATCATATATATTGATATCTGTTGAAATGCATGGTAGATGACCAATTCTTTGAGACATAAATCTATTATAACCACTGATTTATAAAGTTTTTCGTGTGTTGATAGTATGGTGATATTATTTATGGGAGTAAAAATTGACTTAGATTTGGACTAATGGGCAAACAATTAGGGAAAAAAATCATGGAATGTTGTTTATGATAACTGCAGTGAGATTACCATATGGTCAAAAATGGGGAAGTTTGATACTACACACAATGGAGGAATGATTGCTAAAAATGATGGAATGTGTTGACATGGCTAAATTAACATCTTCGATTAGAGGGAAAAAAAGATCTCCATTTATGGTTGATTTATCAAATTTTTGCATAAAACAAAAAAATAATACATGGTTTATGGTCTCAATGATTAGAAAAAAGCTGGATCATAGAAAAGAAGTAGCTTTCTTTTGTAAACATAGAGTAAAAAAATAACTTTGTAATTATATATTTCTGGAGTCCTTAGTGCTCTCTGAGCTTGGTTGTTTTTTCCTGTTAGTTTTGGTGGGGATGATGTTTCCTCCTTGGTAGTTCCTTGACTATGCTGTTGTTTATTGCTTGATATATTTTTTTTGTCTGAGTTGGTAATCCCTTGATTAAGATATTGTTTACTGCTTGATAGTTTGTCTGGTGTTGATAAAGCTAGCTGAAAAGGAAATAAAAAGACCAGAACACCTCCTCACCAACACCTAATACCCAAATAAGCAGGATCAGCACCAGACAAACAATCAAGCAATAAACAACAACCCAAACAAGGAACTACCAAGGAGAAAACATCACTTGCTGACAGGGCAAGCTACTTTACACAAACAGAAAGCAAACCCCACTCCCTTCAAGCACAGAAGATGTTGCCTAGCCAGGCAATGAAATGTCAACACGAAAACATCCAACTCAGACAGCACCAAGGACTCTATCGTGAGTCCCTCTGCTACATATATGACCTTCTATTAATCCTTACATGTGCTGCCAATGAAATTGGAACCTCTTTTTTTTTTTACAAAAAGTCTTCTTTCTGCTCCTTTGCTTTCCCCCTCTTCTTTCGTTTCTGTTTCATTTTTTTATTAGTTTGTGTTTTTATGCTCTTCGTAAAACTTTCAATTAAAAATCAATTTTAAAAAAAGAAAAAAAAGTGAGTTGGGCAGTTAGATCTCCTGTGATGTCACTCAGTGGGCTCATATAGAAGGATGCTATTTTTTACTTAAAAATAAATAAATCAAAATACACCAAACCCTTGAGTTAATGATATGGTACAATTTAAGTGGCTCATTTGAAATGTGAACACATTCACTGTGAATCAGAAGATATAATACTTTGTTGATTTGACATGGCATATTTACATAGTCATCCTAAAATTGTCATTCTTTTGGTATGTTTAAGTTGAAAATTAAACACTGTACCCTTTTATTTATTATTTTTTAAATAATGTTTATTAATATTTTACAACATATAAAAACTTACATAAAAATTACAAATACAAACAAATACATATAACTATTATTACATTTTTTTTCCTAAGCAAAATAACCACCTTTTACATTCCTTAGATTCATATTATTATCCTTTGTACCTTATTTTACAAATATATCCAGGTCCATATTTATCTACACACATTTTTTTTCATCTGTTTTTCCCCAATCCAATTGTACCATTTCTGCCATATTACATAATAATCTGAATCTTTTTGTCCTTTGAGTTCTATTGTTAATTTATCCATTTCCGCGCATTCGTAATTTTTTTCAATTATCAGATTGTCTATTGGTATATTTGTGTTTTTCCAACATTGCACAAAAGCAATCCTGGCTGCAGTTACTATATGCAAGGTCAAATATTTGATGTTTTTGTCATATTTCTTTTTGAATATTCCTAATAGAAAAATTTCTGGTGTATATTCTATTTGTATTCCTGTTATCT
>JANHFT010007751.1:19753-31694 GCA_032467955.1 Pseudoxenodon macrops | reverse complement strand
GTGGACTCCTCCCATCGGTCAGCAAAGTAGGCCAGCCGGCCCCCGATGGGCAAGTCCGGTAGGTCTTCATTTAGGGCATCTATAAGAGCGACTTCCTCCCCCTCGAAAGGGCCGCCTAGATTTAAAGGGGCGGCCACGGTCAGAGCGATCCTGACGGTTGCGCTGACGCTGGGCAAAGTACCCCTGGGACTGACCGTAGTATCCCTGGGACTGTCCATAGTACCCCTGTGATTGGCCAAGGTACCCCTGGGACCTGTATGACCCCACACCTGTGTCCTGTTGTCGGAAAGATGACCGTCGAGTGTAGGGAGCCGAGCGATATTCGGCCCGTCTGGTCATAGCTGGCAAGATCTTTCTCTTATCTTTAGATTCTATGAGCAGGGGATCCAACCCCGCCCCGAACAGGTTATCTCCCGCGAAGGGAGTGGAGGCCAGGCGCCATTTGTGGCGAGCATCCGCCTGCCACGGCTTAAGCCAGAACAGACGACGGGTCGCCACGTTGGAACCAATGGAACGGGCAGAAAAACGGGCTGCGTTGAGTGTGGCATCTGCCGTGAGCTGGGTTGCCGCGATCAACTTGTTAAAGTCCTGGCGGATCCTGCCATCCGCAGCGGGAAGTCGTTCCTAGAGTTGCCGGATCCAGATTAAAGACGTTCTGGCGAAGAACAAGGCCGTGGTAGAAGCCCGAATGGCCCAGGCCGCTGCTTGATGTGTGCGTTGTAAGGACTGCTCCATGCGCTTGTCCTCCGGCCGTAGGGTCTCGAGTGGATCTCCCAGCACCGAGGTGTGCAGTGCGGCCACTGGAGCGTCCACCGGTGGAACTTGAATGAGCTTAGTTAGTTCTGGGGCCACATTATAAATCTTTCGTTCTGCTACAGAAGGATTAGGCCCCGACCCTGGGGATGACCACTGTCGTTTAATCACCTCCAGAAATAATTTTGGGGCAGGAACAAAGTCCTCCTCAGAGACCTGTTCAAGAAAGAGGGGATCCGCAGTAGATTGACCCGTCTGAGTTTCCGGATCCGTCCCCTTGGTTGCAAGGCCCGCCGTGTGTTTGGCCTTATAGAGCAGTGATCTATACAGCGGCAGTTGGAACAGGCCGGGATGTAATGGTGGTTCAGGCCGAATGTTTTCGTCCTCGGATAGATTGAGGTCAGCTGGATGTTCCTCCTCCGAGTGGACGGATATCTCATCCGATGAGGAATGGGATGAGTCTCGGCCTGTAGGAAACTCACCAGAGTGAGTAAACTCCGAATGTGAGCGTGGCTGGAAGGAGGCTTCACGGGCAGCCGCTGGCAGTGGTCTAGGTTGTTGGAGACCAGCAGAAATACCTTGGCGGATCGCCTCCGTGATCATGGCCTGCATCGCCTCTGGAGTCACTGCGGGGAGCTGTGGAATGTCTCTGAGACCCGCTGCTGTGGGGGTAAAAGTCGCCTCCGGTGTCCCACAGGGCCTAGGGATGGTAGGCCGAACGGGTTCCATTGGTGGCGCCTCCGCTACGACTGCCCCCCATAAATCCGCCTCCGAATTCAGTTGAACCTCATCTAGGGAAAGTCCTGATGATAATAGCCCCTTGGAGGTTTGGGTAGGCAGTGACTGGGGCGACCTGATGTTCTCCTCCCTTGGGGTGGTAATGGAGGCCTGAGCCACCGCCACCTTGTCGCAAATTTTGTCCAGGGCTTTGTGGCGACGGTGCTCATCCTTGCGGGCCGCTGTGGAGGTTGAGAAGGATGGGGAAGGCCCTTTGTTACGTTTGGCCACTTTCTTGGGCCCTTTTCTGGAGCCTCCCTCCTCGTGGCTGGATGGGCCTGCCCCAGTGGAGTCAGAGGTAGATGCCATATTGTGCCCTGCCGGGGATTAAGGGCTTCTATAGATTGAGGAATTTTTAATCCCAATTTGGCAATAATAGGACCCCCAAATATCACTAGAGGCCATGTTCCCTCAAGAACGTGGTCCAAGGGGAGCTCTATTCTAATGCACGAGCTCAATCCAACCTGGCCGTGCCTTGTGGGGCGTGGCCGCAAGCCCGAACACGATGCTCACCCAATTAGTGACTAATTTGTCGGCTGGCTTGCTCAGGAGCGCTCTGTGCATCTCCCTCCCGGTCTTAAATGAGGGCAAACAACTTTTCGCTCGAAGTTCTGCTCACATGAAATAAGCCGTTTGAATTCAGCGATTCAAAATGGCCGCCGTCAAAGCGCGGGAAGCTAAAAACCGGCCGAATCCTTCGAGATGAAGTATTTTGGAGGCTCAGAGGTCTCTCTTTCGCTGTCTTCATTTCCTCAGCGTGGTCAGAGCGTTCTTGTTCAATAATCTTGCAATCGCTCTGTCCACGAAAAGCGGGAAGCGCGTCTGCAAACGGCCGGCCGAGCGGCAGCCACCTTTCGATCCGACTCTCAGTTGATAGCCACACACACGCGCGCCGCCCGTCACTCACACAGTAATTTAAAGAGAAAACTCACATTTAGAGGAATCAAGAGGAATAAAAGGTTAAGAAATATAGAATTTCATGGAGGATGGAATAGGCACAACTGTCCTGCTGAGTGACTGAGTAAAAAAGCTGCTAAGGAGGGGCCAATGGAGGCGGTCCTATCAGAGAGCAGACCAGTTAACCCATTCCTGGAGGCTACATCCACCACTATGGAGAACATGCATTCATTGGTATAAGTTAAATAAAGTTACCCACAAGAAAAATAAATGAAAATTTGAATTGTAAATCGAGTCTGTATACGGCATAAGCTATATGGGTGGAATAAGCAATTACAACTAAAATATAAGAAACACAAAATAGCTTATTTCACAGAAACTTACCCTAATATCACTCCTATTTGCCTGTTCCACATAATGGAAGTAGTTAAACTGATCAGGAAACCATTATTGATCATTTGTTTCCTGTTACAATTCAAGTAGACTTCCTGGATTGCAGTGAACCAGAAGCCAAGAATAAAACTTGGTTCAAAATCCTATCTTATTAAAAGATACTCTGTGGTGAGAATCGTACTGAGGAGCTGTAGGCTATGTGATACCCATTTCTTCACTGATAAGGAAACAATCCTTGACATATTGATGTCATTTTTTCCCCTTCGATAAACGAAAATCAGGAAAACAAATCATAGGTAGAGTACAGACATATTCCTGGGGGATCTGAAATAGCTATGACAATTACAATCACCTCTATAAAAATTCTTGGAGCTGAGCACAGAGTGGATGGCTTTCAATTGCTAACAAATACTCTGGCATTCAAACCTCAGGAACTATCAGTGGGATGAGTAAATATGAATGTGTAGGCAGGTGTCCTGTAAGTCCAGAGAGGGATCAGTATCACTTTTATGAAGGCATTCTATGATGGATCTCAGAGTCTCCCTTCAGAACTGGCAATGTCTTGTATCACAGTTCACCTGCTCCAGTCAGGATAATGTACCATATCTTGTTTTTCTTGGTACAATGAAAAATATAGAATATGAATAAAAGTATCTCTTGTCCAGAAATACGTAAATGATTTGTTTAGATAAGGTAATTGATGGCAAGATAATGTGATTAATTTTTGTTACCTTGTGTGTCCAAAGGAATGATGAAATTGTTGATGTGACCAGAGGTGGGTTCTGAATCTTCTTACTGCCGGTTCACTTAGGGTCGTGCCTCGAGCGCGCGCGCAAAGTGCACAAGCAAGCATACACATGGCAGCCAAAATCTGCATGTGCAGAAGCAAAATCCAAGATGGCTGTGCCCACGGAGCCACTAACAGAACTGGCTCCATGACATCACCACGGGGTTACTACTTACTCGATAGAACCGGATAGAACTGGTAGGAACCCACCTCTAGATGTGACCATGTGATACCATCTTAAAGACCTATGAATCTGGTGTTATATAAGCGGGCAAAGATCAAACCTGCCCATCCAGCAGCAGAGACTGTTGTTGTTTGTATTATTTCTTTGTTAGTAAGGGAAATGTTTCCTCTAGATCAGGGGTATCAAACTCAAGGCCCATGGGGTGTTTAGGTCTGGCCCAGAGGTGGGTTCTGAATCTTCTTACTGCTGGTTCGCTCAGGGTCACGCCTTGAGTGGGCGCGGCAGTCAAAAACTATCTTCTGCACATGCGCAGAAGCAAAAATTACCTTTGCATGTGCAGAAGCAAAATCCAAGATGGCGCCACCCATGGAGCCACCAGCAGAACCGGCTCCATGACGTCACCGCGGAGTTACTACCTATACTACCTACCTACCCACCTCTGATCTGGCCCAGTTGTTGTCCTGGAAACAGCAAAGGACCGACCCATGGTGCCTCTATCAGTGAAAACGGAGCGTGGGAGTCCGTTTTCACACAGAGAGCGCTCAGGCCACCACAGGCACCCCCTACATGAGTAACATTGAGTTGGCCACAGCCAGGCTGGCCACACCCACCTCAGCCCCCCCAAGGTCAGACACAACCCTGATGCAGCCCTCAATGAAATTGATTTTGACACCCCTGCTCTAGATTCAGGTTGAGGATGGAGTTCCCACCAGCTTCAAGATGGTCTGTGTCTCTTTTAGTCTCAGAATCAACTTTTGGTGCAAGGCTTTCATTTTCTCCTTTATTCCAGTTAAGATCTCATCTAGAGACCCCTACAAGCAGCTTGAAGGTGTGTGATATTGGCAGCCATCATATAACATCTTTGCCTGAGAATTAGGCATTATCCAGACTTGCATTCACTATGAATGTAGCAGACAGCATGAATTGGGCATCCCATTGCTCCCCAGATTGTGGCAAGCAAATGCTGTTTTTTCTGTCATAGTGCAATTATTATGAAACAAGCTCTTATTGGAATTAAGGCAGCCACTTACCTTTTTACTACAATTCTGCAATTATTACATTTCTCTACAAGTATGTATATATAGAAGGAGGACAGAGAGTGCCACCCAGATCCTTTTGGGAGTGGGAGGAAGCAGGAAGACAAGAATTTGTTTGTAAGTTTGTACATGGCTGATTATGGAGTTGAAATGCCAGATACTCTGTCTGAAGGGCACAAGATAAGGGCATGGATTGGTTTGATCACATTAACATATAATGACTGAGGAGGCAAATTATTATCTCTGTACAAAGGGCACAAAGGGCAAGAAACCAAAAGCAATGAATAGATCAGTTGCATTTCTAGGCAGCACACAAATAAATTCAATCTTAAAGCAGGCTGGGCAGGACCTGTTTGAAATGATGATCCGACAGCATTACATTAAGCAACCACTATGAGAAATAAGTTTCCTGGTAGGAGAAAACCTCTCTTGATGCTTTGCTAAACCCAAAATCAAATGGTATCAAGATGTGCTAATGAATACAGACTCCAACAGCACTCTTCATCTTAAACAATGGTGTTTCTAAAGCTGTAATTTGTGATTGCTCCTTGGCAATGAACGCTGTTTTGCCAAAGAGATCCCACTCAGTAAAATACCCACACCCACACCAACCAATATTAGCCAGAAGCAAAGATAGCAGGAGTAAGGTACCAACATCATCATTATACCCGTTCTCCCTTTCATTTCCTTTTCACCAAGTGGCTGGGAAATTATAGATAGTGCTGGTTTCCTTGACAGTGAACAATAGAACAATTCAGAGGTATAATGCTCAACACAATACATTCTGTTACTATAGGAACCAGGCATTTCAAGGGGTGGGGGGGGATCCAAGAGGGAAGGCAGAGTTACACATTAAGACCTTGCCAATGGCCGACACTGAAATACAGCATATGCACATTTTGCTGATTTCCATCACTGACCAACAGGATGAAAAGCAAATAACTGGAAGTGGCTGTGTGAGTGTGGCTTAAAGGATGTGACCAGTTCACAATTTCACCATTTTTCTTTGCTCCAAGGAAGCATTTGGAAGAGAGATGCACCACAAAGATTGAGGTTACATATTTATCGCTTATGTGGAGGCCTCCAGGAAGGAGTATCTGATCTATAGTTACCAAGCTGTGAGGCAAAAGTCAAGTCCCAGACCTGGATTTCATATGCTTAAGATAACAGTACAAAGAACCATTAACTGTATTTGGAGCCCTTTTATTGTTATATATTTGATACAGTTTTATTGTCCCTTTTACTTTGCTTCTTCTGCATGTGATCCATTCCCACTATTGAGAAACTCGCTCTGTCTGTATGTGTGTTGGGGTAACAGATTGCGACTGGTGAAAGAATTAGGGAACGCCTTCTCAAACATGTTTGTATGAAACAAATATTTGGAGCATGAAAGAAATCTGTGAGTGGAAAACCTCATAAAACTTCAAGCTTTCTTTTTACATTTCAGAATCAAGCTAAGAAATCAATTAAGAAACTTACTCAATATCAATGTTCTCACATCTCCCTTACTTTCAGCAAATACCCAATTTCTTGCATAATATAATAGTTTTTAAGGGTAGTTATAGCTACATAATGTTCCCACTTCAGATTTATTTAGCAGTTGACTTCAAAAAGCATACACACACACACACACACACAAGAAGTGGGTTCCTACCGGTTTGGACCAGCTGTATAGAGTAGGTAGTAAGCCGCTGGTGATGTCATAGAACCGATTCTGGTCCATGGATGCCGCCATCTTTTTTGTGGAAATTTTTTTTTTGGGGGGGGAGGAATTTTTTTGAATTTTTTTCGGGTTTCCGGCACTGCACATACATCACCATCTTGTTTTCGGTGGTTTTTAAAAAAAAATTGTGTAATTTTTTTGTACTGCGAATGCGTATGCCCATGAGGCATGCCCACGCGGCACAGGAGGCAGCAAACCGGCGGTGAGGTAAGTTAGAACCCACCCCTGACACACGCACACACACACACCACAATCTAGGGCAGAGCTATCAGACTAATAGCTAGTTGTTAATATTATATCTCTGGTGCTAATTTATAAAGTGAATTGCAGGATTGGATATTTTGAGTAAAGAAATGGGAGAGGTTTGGAGATGCTAACCCTGCCCTTGCCTCCTGCTTCTCAAATTCAATTCATTCCCAGGAAACATTTCCCCCAATAATATTTTGCTAATTTCCTTTCTTGTTACTTAAACTTGACATGCATACATATGCCTTAACTCTTCAGCTTATAGTATTAATGTAAAAAGTTATGTTAGCTTACATGATACAAAATCCGACCAAATCTTACCCACATGGCACTAATGGGATTCTGATGCATACATATTCAGCAAGATTATAAGTGTGCAAAATTGTAGCCTATATGTCGCATACAATCTACCATGACCACTTTTGCAAATCTGGCCAATGAACAGAGCCAAAAAATTAAAACTGTTCCCTCTCGTTTTAGGAGTTGGGAGAGTGCTTAAGGAGTGAGATTTCCTTAACCTTAACCTTAATCCTTGCAATAGTTTGTGCATTCATTTGTTTAAAATAAAACATAAATATTTTAAACACTGCACCAATGGATATTGCACAACTGGAGTTTAGCCCTCAACCTGCCATAGAAAGACCATTATGGTCTTCATGGTTTCAGAAATTGCATGTCTCTGATATAAACCATCATGGACTGTGTTCATGGACTTCAGATGTTCTTATATTTTTAAGAGTGATCCTTCACAGTTTTAGGAGGTTATTCATCTTCTGAAAAGGCAGAGAGCTTAAGCAGAAAATCCTCCTCCACTATGTAGATTTCCTAAGGGTAATGTATTTATTTCTATTTAAAAATGTGGCTTCCCCCCTATCTAAACTCAAAAGAATATAGTCCAAGGAAGATTGCACAATTAATTGTGCATTACTTGATACTATGCCTTTCCTTGAGAAAGCCACTGGTTTTATATTTGTGAAAGCTATACTGAAGTCTGCGGTAAAAATCCAAAACACATTTCTTTAAGTTTGACATGTGGTTTAGGGAATGATTACCCTGTGAGTAAGGATCATCCTTTAATACCAATAGGACAGGAAACCCCTGTGCCTCCGAGTCCACAGTAACCATTAGGGTGCTTGCTTAGGTACTGCTGATGATATTCTTCAGCATAATAGAACTCTGCAGCCTCCTGGATTTCAGTTGTGATGACCCCAAACCTATTCTCTGTCAATTCCTGCCAAAGACAAAAGAAAGAAAGAGAAGGAAATAATCTTATTAGGAATTGTTTACAAGAAGTCATATGAATGATTAATAACAGAACTTTGAACTCAATAAGAAAGAGAACATATTTAATGGTTTAAGGGAGAATATGCTTGGCTCTAAATCTAGGGTTAATGTGAATTTGAGCAAGTATAGCATGATGGGCAGAGAATTAATTTAGGAGTGGGCAACCCAAATTCAAATCCATACTCGTTAGAAGCTCCCTGGATGACATTGGTCTACTCACTATAGAAGGGGACACATGCTGCTTTATAGTAGTCAAAAATCAGGGATTAGTTAATTTGAATAGATTCTTTCAGATCATAAATCTAATCAATATTCCTGAGCCCCAATTTTTGCAGCTGACCAGATACAATTGTAGAAATATGAATATTGTATATCTATGATTCTTTGGACAAAGGATCTAAAGACAACAGGGGGAAAATGATTCTGTGATAGTTTTAGTTTACTGTAGGAGAATTACAGGCCTTGCAGAGGTTTTGCAAAGAGACTTAAGATAAAATGTGGAGAGTATTAGTATTAGTACTTTCCTATTACTACTAATAAAAAAATCACCCTCAGTAAAGTATTTTCCCATGTTTCAGTCGAATGAAAACTAAAGCATTCATTTCCATAACTTTCGTTTAAATGGGGATATTTTAATAAATGAAATAGGAAAATAATACTTGGAATGAGCTCTCTTATTACCAGTATTTACTTTTCTACTTAATTGCTACCATTCACTGCATACTTTTTACAACGGACAATTAAAGCAGTTTGAAAGAATTCAACATTTTGTTTCTTCTGTCAGATCCTGGCAGTCATTTCCACCTTTTCATTTCCAAGAAATAGATACCCATGGAGGTATTCCTTCATTTGGGGGAAAGATAGAAGTTTCTCACAGCAAGTCCCCCTGAACTGAAGTGAGAGAGCATGCACTAAAGAAAATATCAGAGCATTAATACGTTAGTACTATTGTCAATATGCATCATTAATGGGATTACTTTTCATTCAATACATTATGCCACTTTACAAAAACAAGAGATGAATGATTAGCACCCAAAGTTTTGAGGTAATTAGAAAATTGGATGAATTCTGCATATGTACAGTATATTTGCTTCCTCTAGAACAGGGGTGTCAAACTCACATGACGTATCAGGACATTTTCCCCCTTTGCTAAAGTGGGCATGGCCAGCGTGTGACACATCCGGCCCATGGGCTGGAAGTGTGACAGCCCTGCTCTAGAAGGAACAGAAAGAGATTTTGCTTGATCACAGGGTTGGACTAGAAGACCTCCAAAGTTCTTCCAACCCTGTTATTCTGTAAATTCTGTAATAATCTGATAACGTTTTTTACCATTAAGAGGCACAAATATTAGCGGAACTTTTCTCAGATGGGCATCCTTGAGGCCTATAAACTTCAACTTTCAGATGCTCAGAAGTGCCTACATTGGCAGCCTAGCTTTAATTTTGATACCAATTAAATGAGTTTGTGCTTTTGATGCCAGATTTCAGTGGATTGGGGAAGTAAAAAGTAGAATTTGCTTGAAGCTGGTTGCACTCAAGCTTTTGGGTAATATCTAGAATAATATGATACGGTTTTGGAAAGTTCAAAGTCTCTTCTCCTAGGGACCCATCATTTAGGATCGGAGATGCAATTTTGGTCCATCGTCCAGATCCAGCTGGCAGAAAAGATTCTGTCAGCTTATAATTTTCCTAACAGATAAAAATCTACAAATCCCCATGCTGCAGGATCAACTTTCAATCTTAGTTTGCAAATATGTTTTTGGCCTCAAATAAAATTGGGAATTTTATTAGATGCCAAGAACATATCAGAGCTAGCTGATTTCCATGCTCTTCCTCACAGGGATTTGCTAGCAAAACAATTACTAAAATATCTGTATTGGATTATGGTTTCCATGAGCCATTGAGAACTTCAGACAATTCTTTTACGTACAAAATTAAAGTTCACATTATGCAACTTTTTTTCACCTATCAAACATTAAGAAGAATCTACAGCACTTGAAGCAGAAATAGTGCCTTTAAACACTAGAGTTCTTATTAAAATTGATGAGAGAAAATGTATTTTAAAAATAATTTAAAAGAAAAATAGCATGTTAAAATTTTTGCCATGGGTAGTGTATGGTTCTTAAATTAGTTTAGCTGTAAGGTAGCCATGGGGTACATGTGAGTGTCTAATTCTCTTTGTATAATCATTTTTCCAGTAGTCTGTAGTTTCACTGGCATTCCACACCTCAGTTAAATTCCCCTCCACTAAATAAGGCAAAATCTTGAAAGAATTTCTTCCATTGGAGTTTTTCAGAAATCCTACAGTCACTTCTATAGGTCATCTTCTCCTTGAGAAACTGTTGAAGATTTCCTTTCTCCTACAGCCTGTAGGTCTTCCCAACCTGTCCAAGAATTAAATTTCTGTTCTCCAAAGCTCAACCAGGTTGACCTGTTCTTCTGTGGCTTCACCAAGTAGGGGTGGGTGTGCCTATGTCTGTCTGAGGAGCACTGCTGAGCTACTTGGGTCATTGGCCTTACTATCATTTATTTAATTTATTTACTTTGTCAAGTGTGTATATGATTACAGACAAAGAATAAACATGATTATGAATATATAAGATGTACAAGCATGGTTATGAGTACATGATATCATATTAATACGTGGAGGACATTAGGACAGGGATGGTAGGCACGCTGGTGCGCTTCTGCACGCCCCTTAATGTTGCCTTCAATGAGATGGGACTTACCTAAATTTGGCAATGCAATTCTCTACTCGAAGAGCAGTGTGTAAAAAGATTATAAGAATCATAACAGGTCTAGTGTCCAGTATAAAATACACAGGGGAAAAAGTGTACATATTACTAAAACAAATATAAAGATGTTGTATTTAATAAGACTATTAGCAAAATAATTACATATGTAATAGTTTCACGTTCATATATTCCAAAGGTCAAGAAAATAAACACAGGAAAATTAAGTGAATTTTCAAGTCAAGGAGCATATCTAAAATTTAAGGAAAGGTGAGATTAAACCAGTTTTTGCAAAGATGAGAAACTGGAAGAAACTGTGCTTCAGGCCCCATTTTATTACTTCATTGGAGTGCTCATGCTTTGGATTATTTCATTGATTCTTTATCCTTAGGAAAGAAAAGGATTAAAAAGTCCTTAGGAGCTTGTCATAAACAGTTGAATGGATCCAACGTTCAAGGCCCTTTTTTGTTTTAAAGGGTGCTTGAACTCTAAAAATACAAAACATATTGAATTGGATCCAATTTTGTCTGGATTGGAACCAGACTGAGTGTCTTCTGCAGATCATTTTCAACTGTTTTTTTCTCTGCTTTATAGCCCTTGTTGTTGTTAGTTGCGAAGTCGTGTCCGACCCATCGCGACTCCATGGACAATGTTCCTCCAAGCCTTCCTGTACTTCAGCATCCTCTGGAGTCCATTTAAGATCATGGCTACTGCTTCAGTGACTCCATCCAGCCACCTCATTCTCTGTCATTCCCTTCTTCTTTTGCCCTCAATCGTTCCCAGCATTAGGCTCTTCTCCGGTGAGTCCTTCCTTCTCATTAGGTGGCCAAAGTATTTGACTTTCATCTTCAGGATCTGCCCTTCTAAAGAGCAGTCAGGGGTTGATCTCCTCTGGTACTGACTGGTTTGATCTCCTTGCAGTCCAAGGGACTTGAAGGAGTCTTCTCCAGCACCATAGTTCAAAGGCCTCAATTCCTTGGTGCTCAGCCTTTCTTATGGTCCACCTTTCACAGCCATACATTGCAACTGGGAAAAACATAGCCTTGATTATACATACTTTTGTTGGCAGGGTGATGTCTCTGCTTTTTAGTATGCTGTCTAGATTTGCCATAGCTTTCTTCCCCAGGAG
>JANHFT010007750.1:15672-33437 GCA_032467955.1 Pseudoxenodon macrops | reverse complement strand
TATGTCTGAAAAAAAAGCTTTGAAAAGCTACATTCAGAGTATAAGACGCACCTGAATTATCAGCCCCAATTAGGGGTAGAAAAGGTGCGTCTTATACTCAGAAAAATACGGTATATATAATGCAAGGGATGCATTAGATGCAGTTTTTGTCCCATTATATAACAGTTTGGACTAATTAATATTAATATTGAATATGAATAATAAGAATCTTATTTTTTTATGTCTGAAAGTCTAAGCCCTATTCAGAAGATTATGTTATTCACTGAATCAATGTGTATGCATGGAAAGATGGAACAAAGTGAGATTAAATGGTTGTAAGCCACCCAGAGTCACATTGGGAGGTTGCGGGTGTAGAAATTAAATAAATAAATAATGGTTACATTTAATCTCTCTATTTATTTACAAGGGTTATATAGAGTCACAGGCTCAATATATGACTTATGATATGTCCATATATCTCTAAATTTCCCATAATGTGGAAATTTGCACATAATATGGTCTACAATATGCTCATGCACATTTTCTGTTAAGACATGGAGAAAAAGGAACTTTTCTAAACAAGGTCATAATTTGACATCACTTTATAATGTGAGTGTATGCCCTGACAACTATTAAGAAGCTCAAATTTGTGGCTTCCATTATCTTTTATCCTCAAAGCCACAAAGGATAAGAGATGAAAGAGCTAAGCAAAACAAAATATTAAGATCTAAGAGCCAGGCTGTGAGAGCACCAAGGGCTCTACATTAAGATCTAAACCAGATATTTTCCATTACTTGTGTAACATGTCACACTGTATTTCATTCCTTGAAGTATTCCTGCTACATATTGGTGTATTATATTGGTGCCCCATATAATAAATACCTTTAATTGCAAAATATTCCTTATTTTTAAAACAAATTGATTTGTCAGTACCATATTGACTACTTTTTCAAGCATGCTACAGTTGATTAGTATTCATTAGAGAGAGAATGTTCTGCTTCTTTATATCAGTTGTTAGCAATAATGGAATGGGATGGTTTACCTCAGTGGTTTCAAACTCGCAGCCCGCAGCCCAGATGTGTCATGTGCTGGCCACGCCCACCACCGATTTAGCAAAGGGAAAAAAAGTTGTGGTACATCACGTGATGACAACATGTCATCGTGAGTTTGATGCCCCTGGTTTACCTGGTCCCTGAACCTAAAAACTACCACATCAAATGAAATCAGTTCTAAAATCTGTGTCATAACTTTTCACTTTTACCTACAAACAATTTTGGCAACACGAGGGAATAAATAAAATAATGTTGGATTAACAGTCTGATTTGCAGTAATACATTTAAAACCAAATAAGCTTTGACTGAAGACATCCATCTTGGTTTGTTAGTAATAATTCAAATATAGTGCTGCAGAAGGATGCAGTTTAAAATCAATGGGCTATTTAAAACACAAAGATCTCAGCGGTATTCCATTACTTGCCATATGATGATTGAGTGCTAAAACTGCTGTTTGAAATGAGGTCGTCATGATTCTCAAATGTTAGGTCCCTTACTCAGAGAATTAATTTCACTCTCTTTTACTCTGTGTGTAATCGTGCTAAGTATAGCCTTTCTCCTTTATAAGTTATTACATACTGTATATATCTAACCCATAGCATTTGATGTAAATTCTTATTTCAGTTGGATATAAAGATACATGTGATCCCTTCTCAGGTCATTGTTGAATCAACAAGTATTTCTGAACTTTCTTGGATGACAGATTAAGAAAAAAGCCATTTCTTCAGCATTTATTCTTCTCTGTTATTGTTAGCTTGTGTCTTACTTGGCTGCCCTTTCAGAATTAGATTCCAGCAATGTGGACAAGCCTTTGGAAGTTGAATCCAAAATCTGTAATTGAATAGGAACAAGCAACATTACACACAAAAATGTGCAAGCTTTCAAATGTTTTCCAGAACTCTTCATTCAAATAGAATGCTATAAAGAAAGGAGATAATAAGAAGAAAGGAAAACCTACTTATACATACATTATACATTAACAAATTCATTCAGTGCTGTTATAAAATTTGACAGCTATAAGATCTGACTTAAAACAGGAGAGTCTGTCTGTCTATACAGACTATGCCTCCTTTGAAAGTAATGTTTCATGCCACATGTAAGCGCAGTAATCTGTGCTTCTAATTAAAGCATCCTGTTTGTTTATATATTTTCTAGCCTTACGTGTAACTCTAAATAAAGATGTGTTACCCTAATGCAACTGTTTCAGTAACTGCACCTTATATATTTAGGCTGATTTTATTTTATTTTGTATGTATAAAATATGTGTGTGTGTGTGTGTATATAATCTAGCAAACCTCTTCCAAATAATTTTCAGATATGCTCTGTGTGTGTGTGTAAAAATATAAATATATACATATACATACATATACTTGTTGTATACATGTATAAAGGTAAAGGTTCCCCTCGCACATATGTGCTAGTCTTTCTCAATTCTAGGGGGCGGTGCTCATCTCCATTTCAAAGCTGAAGAGCCAATATTGTCTGAAGACGTCTCCGTGGTCATGTGGCCGGCATGACTAAATACCAAAGGCATACGGAACACTGTTACCTTCCCAACAAAGGTGGTCCCTATTTTTCTACTTGCATTTTTACATACTTTTGAACTGCTAAGTTGACAGAAGGCATACATGTATACATACACATACCTGTATAACACTAATCACAGAAATGAAAGTATTTTTCTGTAAATGTTTAAGCTGAAGAAATAAAATGAGCTAAAGAATGGAAAAACGGGAGACAGAAAACAAAACTCTCAGATTCATTAATGCCTAATTTACAATAATTTAAGTACAATGTCCTTTTGGTTATTATTCTTACAAAGTTTTCATTGTGCTTAACTGGGAGTGTATCTTTGATTAAAGTATAGCAGTGCTAATTATCTGCTCATAAAGTAGCTAAGGCTCCCTATGGGAAAAACTAACACATATTTTCAGATGTTACAATAATTTTCAGTCCCATACCACTGATGGAGTTTACAAATGTATCTGAATATAAAGGAATACATTATAAGTTCCTGGTTTAAAAGTTGAAAGCATTTGAGAATAGCCCTTGTTTAGACTCATAGTCTTAATGTAGGATTTATACAACAGGGACGTATAAAAGCAATGTAAATTTGAAATTAAATTTACATTTCAAAAAATGAAATTATATATATCTATATTTATTTGTATGTGGATAGTATAGTAGAAATAGGTATACTATATTCGAATGTATATATTATTTATGTATATAACTTCCATTAAAACTACAAAATGTAAAAAGCAATAAGTCCATGAATAGAAGATTTGTAAATATGATTAGTACCGATAATGAAAAGCTGTAAAAATGAAAAGTTGCTTTTAAATGCAGAAAAGACTTAATAAAAACTAATAAAAAAAAGCAATGTCAGGTAGATGTGCACTCTGGAAAACCCTTGTTTTCATGTCTGCAGTGTATTTCTATGTTCTGTTGAAAAATGAAATTCTAGTGAATCACCCATCCATGATTTTCATGCAATCTTTTTCTTAAAGGCATATGAAGTGTTTTATTGTTACCTTTAAATAGAGTGAACCTCTTCTTTCAATTGAATTGTGGTGTCTTTTTAGCCAAGTAGAAAGATTGAGGAACAGACAATATTAAGCAAATAATTTCAATAGTAATCTTTCATTTGACTATCATAGCTCAGGGAATATTTCCTAGTGTGTATGAAAAGGTCCTGTCAGTTACTGTTTGTTAAAAATAGTCTTAACGTTTACCGTAAGTAAGGAATTATCCCCTACTACTGGCTATTTGGTAACTGAGGAAAAGAGGGATATTGTGAGGGTAAGAAATGAAGTAATATATTTGCTGGAAATTTTAAAGAGCCCAAGAGAGGAACTTTAAAAAAATCTTCTATTTTTTAGTTTATTTTTTTTTAAAAAGTTTCCATTATATTTTTTCTGCAAATCTAATTAATTTCAGATGTAATTACATTTTAATTAAATTAATTAAATATTAATATGTTTATCTGACAGCCATTTTTCAATTGTTGATCACCCATTAGTCTATAGTTCCAGAGTGTTGTGCTTCCTCCAAAATATATCCTCTAAAATCCTGATGACGGGACTATAAATATTAATATCTTCCAAACTGAAAGGTTGTAACGTGTTTATAGGGGATTGTTCATTTCAAGAATACTAAAGTTTATGATGTACAAAATTGTGTTCTTGCTTTTTGGTCAGTGAGATGCAATGGGTTGGGGGGAAATAGTATCCAGAACCCCTCTCCACCATCACCACGTGTTATGGAGAACAGTTTTCTGGTGGGAAGGGCAAGGAAGAGGAAAGAAAGCTGGCAGTTCGTTCAGCAGTTACTGCCCTGAAACTATAGTTAATAAAATCTGTAAGATAGCAACACACTCTTAGCTTATTGCAGAGTCACAGTAGAACTCAGTCATGGGAACAGCCCAATTTATGTTCTTTTCTGCCAGCTAAAAAGCCAGAGGAATGCATTTAGCTTTCCTTTAATCTTGAATAGTAAGATGTACCTTTAAGTGTGATAAAATTTGAATCATCTTCAACAGTTGAAATGTATGCTTTGCTATTTTTTATTAAGCTTTCTACTCAGAGAGAAAACACACACACTCACAATGTACACATGTATACACATATATGTATTAAAAACATTCTTAACTGAGATAGCATTAGTAAATATTACTGTTACTTTATGAACAAATGGTTTATGGGTAGTTCAGGTGCAACTTGAGGAAACTTGACTTTGGAATGCCTAAAATGAAACCAGTATCCATTTGGGTATGCAAATTACATTATTTGGGGATTCTGTGAAACACAGGCCATTGAAAGACAATTGATGTGAAATTTGCAGATGATTGAACTGTGCTATTTCCAGAACTTAATAATCTATTTAGTAATATCAGAAACTTTCAAAAAAAGATGTTCAAAGGTATTGAATGGATAGTTAAAAAGCAAAGTATAAAGATTCACCTTACTTTTTATTGTAATCTGCAATTATGGTATTGTATTCTTTGATTAAATTAATCAAAGCATGTACATTTATTTTTTTATTCTATCAAATTTAGAGACTGTCATCTCATTCACTCACAGAGCAACTGTAACTGATTTGACATTAATTTCAAGTTATTTCATATTTGTGTCTGAAAGAAAACAATAATTGGATTTTATTGTATGGAAAGCTAAAAAAATTGTTTACTGAAAGTATGTGTGCCAAACAATGCCTAATTACACTAAAACTCTTACATATTTATTTATTAATTAAATTTGTTTGCTGCTCATCTCGCCACAAGGTGACTCTCTCTTCCCAGAGACTATTCAAGAGCTACTGTATATGGGTACAGATGGAATCCAGAAATCTTGATGTATATTAAAGGGAAGACACAATAGAAGATATTTGAATGACCTGCAGTTTGTTAAATAAGATCTGAATATCTACAAGTAACATTAAATGTAGGGTGATGGGGGTTAAGATAATGAGATCACGTATATAATAATTTTCTACTTCCATGAATGTAATTGGAGGAATAGGGATAGAGATAGTAGTGCCAGTATAGTTATGGATAGTAAAATCAGCTAAGTAGGAGACCCTTGCCTGAGTATAGATGATGCACAACCATTGTTATGCTGCACATCCTACGGTGTTCAATTCACTGAAGGCTTGACAACCACAATTACACAATATGTTAGTATAAGCAGTTAGGGTTTTTGGCATCCTGTAATTTGGCATCCTGTCAACCCAAAATTTTAAGTCAGTAAATGCTCTATGTATTATTTGAATCAAGAAAAAGGTTTGTTCAGTAACCAAGGTAAGTATATTGCATGAATGCAGTGAATGTATCAGGAATCATAATCTTATACTAAATTAGATTTTGTACTGTATATAAATTAGCTTGAGCCTCACCATTATGCTTGCATTAATTGCAAAAGTTACATCTGTTTATACATATCAATTTAACTAAAAATAATCAATTCCAAAATGTTCTCATTTTATAATGAAGTCAGAGTCTTTCATTCTTATATTAAGAAATAACCAAATAACCAGTTGAAGAAAGCTAATGAAAATGGCAGGCAGCCTTATTATTTGCAGGGTTTTTAGAATCAGTATATTCAGAATTACTAAACAATACCCTGAAGATTGAAATCTGACTCTGTAATTTTGTAAAGCATGTCTGTGGCATAAATCAGGCTGAAAGGGTACATTACAGGCTCATCAGTTTTCCTAAGTTACCACACCACAAATCTAATATATGATCTTAAATGTGAAGGAGCTCCTCATTATATCCTAATTGTATTTCATATAATTAGTTACATCTTTGTAGATGTCATATAATCATTTCCCAGAAGTTCTCTGCTGGGCAGTTCATGTATAATAAAAATCCTCTTAGGACATTTCTAATAAACAAGGGCTAAAGTATGAAGAGAACATACACGTTGTACCAACCTTTGATTTTTTAACATCCTGATTGCCTCTTTCTCCAAATTTTATTCATCCAAGAACTATGATGTACAATAAATGTACATATATACACCTGACAGTGAGTAATGCTCAGCACAGAATCAGAAGCAGTATTTTATATGCTTCCGAAATCACATAGATGATATTTTTGCATTCTAGCAAACATGAATAAATCTCCCATTTGAGCATGTAGAAGACAAAAGAAATATGGGTGGTGCAGGAAAGAGAGTGCCTGCAAGATAGAGATGTAAATAGTAGGGCTAGTACACATGCAGCTCTGTCTTCTACAAATGTAGACTTCACTATATTTCCTTTATTGTTTGCATATATTACTCTTCCATGCCTCCTATGCTGTCTCTGGATAGGGTTGTACTGTTCCTGATGGAACAGCTCTACAATTTATTTGTTTCTTTGTTTACATTTATTAGTTATACCCAACCTCAGTTGACTCTAGGCAGTGTACTTAACTAGGAAAAACATAGAAACAACTGAAAACATTGAATCCCAGATAGTTCAGATTAATGGTGAAATCTACTTACCTTCCCTACTGGTTTGGAAGTCCGTGCGGTGTGCACGTGCACGCACCTCATCAGGGAACAAGTTTTTACCCTCTGCGCATTTGCAGCAGGCTTTACACATGTGCAGAGGGTAAAAAAACCTGGAAGTTATGGCATCCAGGTGGGTGGGCAGAGCCTCGTGCTTTCGGCGCTACTGGTTTTCCGAACCACCACCCACCACCGCTACCAGTTCGCCTGGTAGGATTCGTACTGGTAGGATTTCACCACTGGTCCAGAATAAAATAATCTAATGAACAGCAAAAATGACAAAACAAAACAGGACCGTTAAACAATTAAAAAACATCAATCCCAGAGACCAAAGCCAGGTTTTCAAAGCTTCCTGTAACCCCAAAATAGAAGGCACTAGTCTTATTTCTGGGAAGATGATTTTCCAGAAGATAGAGGGGGCACAGCAGAGAAGGCATGCTTCGTATGTCCCATAAGATGGTCATGTTTAATGGGAGGTGACCTGGAATACATTCACTCTGGTAGAGAATGGACAGAACCAGTGGGAGATAAGCAGTCTCTCAGATATCCTGTCCTAGTGCCATAAAGGAATTTAGAAATAGTAACCAACACTTTGTATTGCACTCAGAAATCAACTGGCATCCAATGTAGCTTTATGGCAGTGGTTATATAGGGATACACTTGGAAAACTTCCTGGACCTTTGGCTCATGCTGGATCAGCAGGGGGAAGCTGTGGACAAGGGGTTCTTTGCTCAGTTGCAGCAGGGTTTTAGCTGAAGTCCTAGCTGAGATGGAAGCAAGGTGGATTCCTACCGGTTCTATCCGGTTCTATAGAACCAGTAGTAACTTGGTGATGATGTCACAGAGCCAGTTACTTTGGTATCTCCGTTGGCACCGCCATTTTGAATTTTGCTTCTGTGCATGCGCAGAAGCTATTTTTTGACTGCTGTAAGAGCGCGCGCACATGCAAGTGCTTTGTGTGCGTGCGCGAGGTGCACCCCTGGATAGGAGGACTAACTACAGTGGATCACCCCCTCAGCACCACCAACAATTTCAGTTAGGAACATTCATTGTATTCATTTCCCTTTTTAATAGAGTATGGATTACATTAATTATAATTTGAAGATTATGAGCCTGGGTATAAAATCAATTTTAATTTTTAAAAAGATTTGTACTGAATTAAGTAGTCAGTCTCTGCTAACTTGAAATGACATCCTCAACCACTAAAGAATGGTGAGCCAGAAATTTGAATCTTTTATTCTCTTCAAGTTCAGTTTTTGTTTTGGAATCTTTAGAGTGTCCTATTGAAAGAAATAATGAGATCAATAGAAAGAAAATAAAAACAGCATAGTAGCTTTAAGTCTTGGTGTCTAACATATCTTTCATCCATGATGAAAGCTTTTTTTAAAAAGAACAGATGGAATCAATAAAAACATTGACATAAACTCAGACCAAAATAAATAAAACTCTTGTACGGCTCTACAATTCCATTTTAGACCTCAGCTAGGAATTAAGCTTGTAAGAAAATAATAATACAATAACAATAAAAACAAAAACAGCAACAACTTCCAAACCTCTGTCCTCATTGACATCACTTATATTTTTCCCTTGGCAAATACGCAATTGCACATCCTCTGACTTTGGGTTTTTCATCTTCCAATACTTTGAAATAAGGGATATTCTACCCAGAGTTTTTCTTCTTTAGATGTTGATTCCAGGTATATGCTTAAGTGGAAAAAACAATATGTGACAATAAGTTTCAAATCAGTCAAGACAAATTTCCTCAGTGTCTTAATTCTAAGAATCGCTAGCGATATACTTGATTTAAAATAGGGAGGAAAACTTAATGACAAGGTGTTATATCAGCATGCCAATTGTAGCACCTGGTGTCCCAAGATTACACTGCTGAAATTTGATCACAACATGACAGATTTTTGGCATTGTGGTTTTTCTTTCGTTTTCAGCCTTGGAAGTTGCTTTGACCAGAACTAAAGAAGATTGCCTTAACAGTTCTGGAGGAGCTGCTGCTAGTAGGAATGATATAATTCACCAAAATATAATCCATTGTGGTGCTAACAGGCTCTTCATTAATAGGTATAGGTAGAAGCCATCTTGAAGTATTTGTATAGAAACATTTATTGGGGAAATTGGGTATAACAATTGCAGATTTGTGTCTCTTGATTGAAGAAAATGATGTGAAGTAAATTAGTCCAAATATAATAATGTACAGCCATCTGTTGGTCCAGATGTAGGGCTCCTAGGTGGCGTTCTAGCCAATGAGTGGTACCATAGAGATCATTCCCTGTATTCAAGAAAAAAGTAGGATATTCTATTTTAAGAGGGTGATCAGAAAACAGGTTAGGTCTGAGGTCTATAATTTATTTTAAGCAAAGGATTGTGCAAAGTATTCAAAGAAGTGCTTCACAACATGCAGGATGTCATTGGACTCAACTACAACTTTTGCAAGTCTTGATTGCAAGCAATAGAATCAATAAGCTCCATTTTTTTGTGTATAATTCTCTTCTGCATACAGTCCTGGCTGCTCTTTTTCTTTTACTATTTTATTTATCAAAAAGCCAATAGAGGTTTTATTTTCCAAAGTCATGCTGGGAAAATGGGGATGGTAGTTATAAATGAAGCTTCAGTTGGTACCTTGTTCAGAAGGGATGAGGGAGAAGGAATGTTTTAACTAACAACCCAAATATGTGCATAGGACATAGCTCTGCTAATGCTAGTTTGTTTGTTCACTATGCTGCCAGACCCATCATTGATGCTGACACAATTGTGGAGTCTGGCTCTTATTCTTATGCTCTGAAATCTGACAAGGAAAAAGACAATTTGACAAGTTTGTAAGTTAAATTTACTTCATCTTTAAATATGGCAATAATCCAGAGAAACATCCTATTAGCAATCAGCCTTTCTGCTTCCAAATCCTCCCAACAAAGGGATCTGTTAGTGGATTATAGAACATAAAGAAGTATTGAAAGAAAATAGCATTCTGATCACAACTTCCTACTTTTTAGTGTAGTTCCTTCTGCTTTAAAAAAAACACTGAAAAAATTAACATAGGCAAAATGTAAGAAAGAGTACTGTATTGGTTACTAGAAAGTAAGCCTGGAATGTATATATTTGTGTTTTCTGTCCAGTTCATATCCTGTGCTAATTTAGCATTTTGTTGATCTGCTCAAGTTCAATTTCAAGAGCTCAGTTTCTCCTGAAAAGTTCTATTCCTAAAGGTTCTTGTAGACAAGTGTAGCCTTTTAGTATACTTTTCCAATATTTTAACTTCAGTTTTCTAGGGATAGAAATCCAGCTATTCTAGGGGTGGGTTCTAAATTTTTTTACTACCGGTTCTGTGGGCATAGCTTATTTTGTGGGTGTGGTTTGATGGTCATGTGACTGTGTGGGTGTGGCCAACTTGATGTCATGCAAGCCCATTCACATGACCGTTCACCAAGCCACACCAGCAGGAAAAGGAAAATTTCCCCTCCTTTAGCAGCCTGTCCCATCCTCTGCCACCCCTGCTACCCCCAAATTGTGCCCCACTGCGAGAGCCACATCTTACTGGAGACTGCAAGCTCCACCGCATCTGTCAGCTATTGCGAGACATTCTTTACTGTGGCAAAATGTTTCCCTGAAAGCAATGGCAATCTCCAGTAAGATATGTGTCTCACGGCCCTTCCACCCCACCTGCCATCCCCAAATTGTGCCCCACTGTGCAAGAAGCATATGTTACCAGAGACTGCCAGCTCCACCGTGTCTGTCAGCTGTTGTGTGCAGGGAAACACTTTGTCACAGTAAAGAAAAATCTCTTGCGAGTGCGAGCAATTGTTAATTGCCTCGCACTTGCGAGAAGTTTTTCTTTACTGTGCAAGCTGTTTCCCTGCATGCAACAGCTTACAGATGCAGTGGAGCTGGAAATCCCCACTAAGATGTGTGTCACGCAGCCCTCCCCCTCCATGCCCTGCCCCACCTGAAATTCCCAAATTGATCTTTCTTCCTGCAGCACCGCAAAGTGGCTGCATCTCCCCAAAGGGCTGCGGGTGGCTTTGGGAGATGCTGGCCAAAGAGTGGAGCCGGCCCAGCAACCTTTGTAGCCATCTGGCTGCAAAGTTTGCTCAGCTGCCACCCCCTATCCCTGCTGTGGTTTTAATTGGGAAACACTGCTGGCAGGGAGAGGAGAGCTGGCCCAGCAACCTTTGTAACCACGCTGCTGCAAAGCTTGCTGGGGTGTCTCCCCCTCCCTGCTGCAGTTGCAATGTCAATGGCTTAGGAAGAGGTTGGCCGGCAGGGAGAGGGGAGTCGACCCAGCAATCTTTGTAGCCCTTATCGCACCTGGGTAAAAACCCTCTGAGTATGCTCAGGAGGCTTTGCGCATAGGGTATTTTTTTAAAGGTAATTTCAACCCGGAGGACCGGTTTGGGGGCATGGCCAGCCAGCAATCGCTGCCGGTTTTGCAAGCGGGGGCAAATTTCCGTTAATGTTTCTATAGAACCGGTCCAAACCAGCAGCAACCCTCTGAGCTATTTGTTACATTTTTCTAACCATCAGTTCTTACTGTTCCTTTCAAACACACTAAATATTGTTACAGAATCAATCTGTAACTTCATATAGTGCAATGATTTTAAAATATCACAAATAATATTCTCTATAAACTTTAGTGTATCAACCTATGCAGTACAACTACCCCAATGAAACAAAGTACTTGCTAAGTTTATTGAAATACTATTACACATTCATAGACTCTTTTTTTTAAATTTTGTGCAGTATTACGTTATACGAGGGATAAATTATGTGTACATTGCATGGAGAATGAGAACTTGCTCCTGTCTTTTTTTCATTATCAAAATATGATACTAGTTATTTCAAATCTATGGACATTTTCAATTGTTGATATTTTTTCAGTAATTTATTTTCTTTTTTGAAAAAAATCTTGTGCTATAAAGAAAAAATATTAGAAATAATTCTTTAAATTCTTTTGAAGGTTCTAAGTTCAAAATTATGTCATCAAAGTTGAAAATAACAAAAGTCTAAAACAATGTAGACCCCTACATTTCCAGTGGGGAAAAAGCTAAGCAGAAATATGGCTTCTGAAATTATTTATCACTACAGTTTATTACTGCAGATGGAATTTCATGTGAATTGGGAATACTTTGATTTAAGTTCATGAAGAAACACCTGGTAGAAATCAGACAAAAGAGAAACAGATAGCTATTTCAGGAAGGCTGACATAAATCTTATCTAAAGACTCCTGGCTTTAGCTAATTTTTTTTATTTCTGTGTTATTACATAGAGTAATACAGTTTTACCTAACTTTATCATCTGTCTAAAGAAAAGCATCAAAACCCATACAGATTATGCAATGCTCTTTCCGTATAATGTTCAAAACATACTGTAGATATTCAAAAGGTATACTCATTTTCAGTCCTTCTTTATAACTTCGACATGATTAAAATTGCCATGGTTTTGTATGGCCAATAAGTCAAATGGATCTACAACTCCTGAGCTGCATGAAGTCACTGAAATTCTTCCCCCCCCCAGCCATTAGTGCTTCAAGGACACATTGCTAATATTAGGCAGCAATATACTGAATGGTATGCAATTAACAAACAATTTTAATCAGCTCTGTTAAATTTCAAATATGCCGAACATACCATAAATTCACCCCCTCTACTCCCAGCAACAGAACATAACCAATTAAAAAAATGGTCTTTGACTGCTAAACATTTGCCCGTCCTTGGATATATCAAACTATAATATGATATAGTAACAAAGAAACTCTGAAACTCCTAGAAAGCCTTCTGACTGGTTCTCATTAGGTAGCTGTGACAATAAAAGATGTTAGGGAAAGAGAAACCTTGAGCTCCATGTCTGTGGAAATTCTCAGTCATCCAGGTCATGGTTGTCCCAAAGGTATCTTTTCAAAAGTCAACTTGACTTTCTTTGTTTTGCTTGAAGATGTTTCAATTCTCATTCAAGAAGCCTCTTCAGTTCTGAACAGAACTGTTCAGAACTGAAAAGTCCAGTTGCTTTTTGACAAAGCACCGTTTGGACTTGAACTCCATGGTGATTATATAAATACATGCATGTGGCATGGGGTTTAGTTACACCAACTCCCTGTGATCCAATGAACATAATTTCACCTGAACCAATGCTGCTCAGAGTTCGTATGAACTCTGCTTGTGTCATTAGTTTGATAGTCTGAGCCACCTTGATTTCTGCCAGCTTCTTTTTCTGATTCCCTGCAAATTAAATACATAATACACGTCTACAGAATGTATGCCACCGACTCTCTCTGTTCTGTAAGAAAGTTCTTAAAGGGTAGAAACATCACACCGACAACAAAGTTATTCACGTTCAAAGTCATGATTTTTCTATTTGAAATATATGGCTGTGACAGCTGAAGCTTCAGAATGATAGAACAAAGAAAAGTTGATGGGTTTGAATTGTATTGGAAGAAAATGTTGAAATAATCTTGGAAAATTATTGAAAAATACATAATTCAATGTCTCTGAGCCTAAATTCTAGGAAACTTTCAACCAACCTGTCCATGTCTCTTCTTTAATCCTCTTGGAGGAAAATAATGCAATATGGGGGGGGGATAATAAATACACTAGAATATATGTCAGACGTAGGGTACAAACTAACTGGTTCTGCAAAACTGCTCAGGAACCGAACTTGAGCACACTACACTTGGCTTGCTCTTGCCACATATAAATACAAGGAGTATATATAATTGCAATCTCAAAGTGGTAGGATTCCAACCCTGAGTATTTTCCCACAAACAATAATAATTTATCTTTATTTTGGAAGTCTGCCAAATACTCTTAACCTACTTTTCATTCTGGCTTTCTCTCTTACATGCAGTCAACTTAACCCAACAATTGGACTTTGGCTTTGGTCACTGAAGATTTTGTTTTAAGCTTCTTCTACACCACTTCTTTACATCTTTGTAGTTTTTCTCTGTCATCTTTATTTCTTTTGCCTCTCTCTCTCTCTCTCCCTCTCCTAAAATCATTGTTTTTTGCAATGGACTGGAATGGAGCATAAATCAGGCTTAATTTCAGGGGTGAATAGTTACTTTCTCAATCCAATTAGAAATATCAGAACTCTTTACATTCCTTTTCAGTTACCTTTATGCCCAATGCCCATAATTGAAATTTTGTCTCAGAAATGACATTGTGTTTTTATGAAAACCTTTGCACCTATTTGCACATGGTTTATCTCAGTTATTACCTAAAATCTAGCATTGTGGTTACTGATCTGTATTCTTGGTGCTCAAATTATATATGTATTTGCTTAAATGTTTGTGTAAATGTCAAATATCTGCTGGATCCTTGATTCTGACCTTTTTAAGTAGAATGCAAACGTTTCAGGAAGGAAAAGGAAGGTTCTTCCTTTTGTACACTGTGGAAATTTAATCAAACTTGACATCCGATAGTTGCTCAGATCTTTTTAAAGCATTTATTAACTATATCAGCATTTGCAAAAAAAAGTTACATTAACTTTCCTAACATGGACAAATACCACTCTGATATTTCCCCCCCTTCCTTGCCTTTTCTTCCTATTTGAGAGAAGTTTTCAGGCTATTTGATGGGAAAAACCATCTTCCCAGCCAAAAAAAAAAAGACAAAAGTTGCATATACAGGTTATCATCAACTTGAGATCACAACTGAACCCAAAATTTCCATTGCTAAGCAGTACAATTGGTAAGTGAGTTTTGCTCCATTTTACAACCTTTCTTGCCACAACTGTTAAGTAAATTACTGCAGATGCTAACATGGTTGTAAAGTGGTTTCTCCATTGACTTTGCTTGTCAAAAGGTCACAAAAGGTGATCACATGATTCTGGGATACTGCAGCTGTCATAAATATATGACAGTCGCCAAACTTCTGAATTTTGGTCATGTGACTCCAGGGATGCTGTAGAGGTTGCAAGTGTGAAAAACAGTCATAAGTCACTTTTTCAGTTCCATTGTAACTTCAAATGGTTGTAAGTTGAGGATTACCTGTACAGGATTCTTGCTTTTAAGAATTAGGTAAGGACCATTTTATGATTAAAAAAAACAACTGTAAAATTCTTATATTGGGTAAAATAATATCTTTCAAAAGATCCATATATAGCAAATAATGGAACAATAATTAATTTCATTAGCAGCGTATAAAAATTTATTTCACTGTATATTAAGAAAGGATACTATATAGCTATAGGTATATAGTATCTGAACTCATCATTATTTATCATTCCAAAGCATTTAAAGTAGGGCCATTTTCACACACACACAAACACCCACCCATACATATTTTAACCCAGCGAAGCCTTAGTATGATGCCCTCATAATGTACTGTATTTAACACACACAAAAAAGAACTAAATGAGAGATAGGCAGGGAAAGGATCTGTGGTTGTCTTATAGCTAAGAGATGGCTATGAATGAGAATGTCTATCTTATATATCTTATCTTTATTGCAAACTCACTAGCTGACCTTAAACACCCCAAACTTCTGTTTTGTTCTTTCCATATGTAATATGGAAATTATATTCAGACTATAAAGCCCAGGGAGAATTGTACCCAGCCAGGTGGTTGGCAAAATGATGTCACAGTGTGATGGTCAACATGTAAATGCTGCCATCATGTTTGTTTGCCAACATTGAATGGCAAAATATAAGTCATACGATTTGTATTTTTTTTTATTAACAGAGTTGGAAGGGACCTTGTAGGTCATCTAGTCCAACCCCCTGCTCGAGCAGGAGACTCTACACCATTTTGTATGATAATGGTGAGAATGTTTTGTCATTTTCACTCCTTGCGTTCCTGCAGATACCCACATAAATACCTAATATATTTTACCTCAAAAATATTTCAAAATGTTAAACAGTATTATCTCAGTTGCATCAGAGCCCTCTCCTCTTCATTTGAGTAGTTCCCTAGGTTTCTACTTCAAAATCCCACCTTAATAACACTTCTGGGTGAGAGATAATTCAGTGGATTATATACTTGCACCATTTTATTTCTTGTTAAAAATATGTTTGTTCTTCCTTTTTTAAGGAACAGGGTTTCCTAGAGGGACATCTTAGTTTGAAAGTTTCCATTACTGTGCCAAAATTACAGTTTAATCTAATTTAAAGAAGTCACCTCTGTCACTCCTGTCTGCACTCTAAAGAAAACCAATGTCTCACTGCAGTTTGAAATGTAAAGGCTCATTATTCTTTTCAATACTGAGAGGCAAACCTCATTTAGCAGCTCATTACTAGGATAACTACAATAACATGGGCATATTTTAGTCTACTTTTAAAATCCAAATATAATATGTCACAAGTCTAACATTAGTTATTGATTTAAGGTTCTTGCATTTATAGGTATGAAACAGATATACTTGTTTAATTGTGTAAATGTAGGCAATGAGTAGCTTGATCAAATGCAGTTCTAGTCAGAAGGAAATTCTATTCTATTGACTCTTGGTGGGGTTAATCTAAATAAGTTTATATACATTGAGTTTTGATTCTGTTTTGGAACTGTAAATCTACACAGAGGAGTGTGACTCCAAAATAATAAAATTGGCATTATGCACTATGTGTATTGTAATTTCTTATGAACCATATGGCTCATTGTCATTAATGAAATAACAGTTAAGTGAATTTTCTACGGTTGGAAAATTTCTCCATCCAAAAGTATAATTTTGATTTAATATAAACAAAAGTTTGATAACTCTGAAACTAGAAAGTCATGCTTGGTGGTAAGATTCATGATTTCCAACAGGATTAAGTTATGGATGAACAAATCAGTAATTATAGATGAATTGCTGAAAGATGCTGATAAACAGGTTATATCAGTTCTTCCTGGCTGTTGCTAAATTAATTGCTTTGTAAAGACAGACAGTAATATCTGAAAATTATCACCCACTAGGTACAATTATATTTGGGAGCAATTCTGTAATTAAATGCAAGGGTTTTTAACTTATTTTACAAATCTAGAGAAAAAGGACAAAACACAATTTCTTATAAAATGAACATTTTTATAGTCTTCCAAGTCTTAGTTACATTTTAGACATTTACTTGGTTGAAGATTTTTCAATTAAAATAGGATAGGACAATTAACCACACTAATTTATCACTGAAAGTTTAGCATGCAGCTTAGTGTGAATTTTAATGTACCGTATAAGTGTATCTGAAATAAATAATAATAAAGCAGAATATAACAGAAGGAACTGGAGAAGATAACAAAATACAAAGATCTGCAAATAGAAATAGAAGAACTGTGGCAAAAGAAAGCAAAGGTAGAACCAATAGGAATAGATGCTTTGGGTTCAATCCCAAAAGAACTTGAGCACTACTTGAACACCATTACCATTGACAAATTCCCCATCAGTCAATTGCAAAAGGCAGCTTTACTCAGAACAGCTTACATTCTGCAACAATACCTCTAACACCATCCAACATCAATACCTGCCTATTCCAGGTTTTGGGAAGGACCGAATAAGTGGATAAAAATGCCAAATCCAGTCTGAACATTTGGCTGACTGTGCAACAAACCTAAATAATATATTAGATTTACATCCTATCTGACTCCCAATGACTCTAAGCAGTTTACAAAGTTTTAAAACATTTAAAACAAAGAAATCAGAAAGAGAGAGACACACACAGAGAAAGATAGAGACAGAGAGATAGAGAGAGACAGAGAGAAGGGAGAGACAGAGAGAGAGGGGAAGAGAGAGAGACGGGGAGAGAGAGAGAGAGATGGGGGAGAGGGAGAGAGACTGGGG
>JANHFT010007748.1:12723-35824 GCA_032467955.1 Pseudoxenodon macrops | reverse complement strand
TTTTATTACTGGCTGTACACCACCCTGAGTCTTTCGAGAGAAGGGCGGTATATAAATTTAATAAATAAATAAATAAAATCTATATATATTTTATAATTCTAATATACTACCACTAATTATAAATTAGAATGGGAATCTGCTCCAAAGCATCTGAGAGTAGGACAAGAAATAATAGATTTCATTAAGGAGAGATCCAACCTAGAACTGAGGAGAAACCAGGTAGGAACAATCACTAGAATGGCTTATCTCTGGATGTTGTGAGTGGTCCATCACCGAAGATTTTCAGGAAGATACTGGACAGCCAATTGTCTGGAACGGTATAGGGCTTCCTGCTTGAGCAGGGGGTTGGCCTAGAATATCTCCAAGGTCCCTTCCAATTATTTTATATTCTGTCTTCTATAACTGTCACATAAATGCTCTTAAAGATATCTGTACATTTAGTGAGAAGATCTGAAATGGATTTGAAGTAAGTTGCTAAGATCTCAAATATCAACTATTTGAGAGGATACATAGGAATGGATTTCCCCTTTCATAGCTGAATATTCATTAGAATTATACCTGTTAACCAATGGTATTGATTAACTTGCATGCTGCTTGGCTCTCAATGACTCTGGGTGGCTTTTATTTATCTTTTACATTTATCTTTTATTAGCATAATTCATTGTGAAGTTAACTTTACATCACTATGGATTTTATATTCTGTTCACTTTTGCCTATACTCAACTGTAATTTGTAACCCCAAACCTGAACCCTTAAAGAAAAAGCAAAACACATACACCCTTTCACCAATTATCTACTTTCAGCCTCAACTTTCTTTTATGTAACTGTTTTGAGTGCATCTTTCCCTAAAAAACCCATTTTAATGAAAATTGCATTGCCAACTCTGGGGTTATAGAAGATTCAGTCTCATCTGTATTGTTACTTTATTTAACAGTATGGAATCCCTCCAACCTCCCAACTGCCAGAGACAATATGTTAGATTTGCACAATAGAATTTCTTTGAGAAGATCACATGTTGTCTAGACACTACTTCTGTCATGTGGAGTAGGGTGGAGCCCACTGACATTTAGTGACAGTTTCCATATATTTGGTAAAATATGCAGTGCAGCAAAACAATTTTTTTCTTTTCCAACCCGCCAGAACATTGAAAATAATATAAAGGAACTTTGACTTTGTCTGTCTGTCTGTCCATCAGCAGAATAACTTTCAAAAAGTTGGATAAAGTAGCACAACATTTGTTTGGGTGGATCCAGGCAAGGGCTGTGGAGAACAGCATTTCAGGAGGGAAAATTCAGTGCAGCTGTATGAGAGGAGGCAGTTGGGCAGCTGATAAATATTGCTTCCATTCTAAGCCTCTTTCCTGGTCACATGGTCCATCTTATTAACCTTTCCAGTGTACACATAGGAAACACATACAAGCTGCAAAGAGAAGTCAGGAATAAATGCATACATGCTATTTTATTGTAGAGCAGATGACTCCTATTGCCACTGCTGACAAAGGTGTTGCAAATGGATTATCCTCTATGCTTCCTTACCTTGTTTTAAAAAATAGCAGCATGAATTGACTAGTCACACTGTATCCAATAAGAATTGGTACATCATACTAGAAGACTAAAGGGCTTCACTTTACCCTATGATGAATGCTACAGCAAAGAATGCAATTAGGATTTAATTACTAACAAAATTGTTAATTAGTAAGGCGTGACATTGAACAGAAGTTTATGAAATTATACATACAATCAAATACGAAAATTCCATTAGGCGAGGCCATGGTTTATTTCTGTTTAAGTCATATAGAAAGAGAGAAGGCATGAAAGAAAATATGAGAAAATTATACACACAACACACACACACACACTGTAATAAGACATGGAGTAATTCATAATTACTAATCATTTCTGGAATTCCACAATGAAAGGAAAGGAAGATTCTGGAGGAGGAAATTTATGAGACAACATCTAAGGATGCTGGAGACTCAGCATTTTATTCATTCTAATATTCTAATATTGACTTGTGTATTTAATGGAGTTTGAATTTTTATTAGAAATTACATAGTTTGTGAATCAACATGTAAATACAGTTTTTTAATGTTTGCATCTTTCAGAATTCAGTCCTGCAAATAAAGACTGCATACAAATGTTATTAGAGATAACATGTACCGGTACCTAAAAATATATTCAGAGGAATAATGTTTGAAAAATCAGTACATAAGAGTAAATAATTATGATAAAGTAAACTTGCTATGAAAAATGTCTATTTTATGAGATTGTATTTGAAAGGCATTGTATTTTTCATGGTTTTGAACCAATGTAAAAACTTGATATAGAAATAAAATAATAATTGAGAGGTTGATAAAGTAGAAATTAAGCAAATCTGCAACTGATAGACTGATTCCTCTTTAGATATTAAAGCAAACTGAACTTACTAACACTATATAAAAGCATGCAGTGTAAAAATTGGACCATGATAATCCATTCATTTTATTTTCCAGTTGTAAGAGAAATTATTGGGTAATATGAGACTGTAGATAAATATGCTTAATAGCACTTTTACTTCAAAAGATTAGTTACAGATGAATAAAGTAAACTGAATGAAGTTAAATACAATTAATAGCAAGTTAAGAATAGAAGGCTTATGTTAGGAGATAATGTATTTGTGATCAGATGGACATGGAATCATAATCCCCAAACTCTGATTGTTAAATAATCAAACATTTTCCTAGTTGTTATTTCAGCTTTGTTTTGCTATTTCTTTGTTGCTTAGAAACATAGAATAACACAATGAAAGAAAATATGAAGCAATATATTACTATCCTCTGAAGCAGGGGTGTCAAACTCGCAACATCACAGCGGCATCATGTGTTGTATTGCGACTTCCCCTCTTCGCTAAACTTGGCATAGGCATGGCGAGTGTGTGACACATCTGGCCGGTGAGCTGTGAGTTTGACAGCCCTGGTCTAGAGCAATAGTTGGTGAAGTTTTCATATTTTCCTCAAATAGATAAATTGACTTCTTTGATTAGACAAAAGACATTATCTCTATTATTGGTAACTGGAAGTCTCTACTTGTGATTTATGGTTTGATGATTAGATAGTAGAGTTTACAGATAGAAGACTAATATGATGTAACTTTTGAAATCTACCTATAATTATAACTGCTGTGAAGAATACTGGAAGTAATTTCTTAATGTCTTTTTTTCTTTCTTTTTTATTTTTATGTAACATTTTTCTTTTCTTACACTATTTGCTTTCTCCTTTATGTATTTACTTTTCCTTTTTATTTCTACATATTAATTTCTATTAGTTTTTATTTTTTTGTTTAAAGATTTTAATAAAAATATGTACAAAATAAGTTTAGACTTCACCTGGCTAAAGAATCCTGGGAATTGAAGTTCATACATCTTAAATGTGCTAAACTGCTTTAGAGCACCTTAGTTCAACAGTACCCTTAATACCGGATGGCTTAATCATCAGCTATGCAAATTTGCACTGGAATGACATTAATATAATGTCATAATACATTCTTAATGCTAGATAGCATCAGTCATGAGCTTCACACTGACTTTTTCCTGACATTGGAAATATACCATAATTATCTATGTATAAAGCCTATGGCATTATACAGGGATCTTATAGTTTCTAGCTATTTCTGTTTTTATTGTTAATTATATTCCATTTTTCATTACTTCCCTTTCTATTTGAGAGACATGAGTAGTTCTTATTAGTTATATGCCACAGATAGCACGATGCTAATCATGGATGACAAAAGATTTTTAATGGGCAAAAATACAATTCTGTGTTATAGAGATCTGTGCTCTATACACCCAATACAATGACTGTTCTACTTTAATTATACTTAACTGAAATTTATGGCTATGTTTTTGTGCAAAAAGGGTTTAGAACTATTTAAAGTTAGAAACATGATCTGACAAAATTTTCCTATTTACCTAGCCTATTACTGTGCTACAAAGGGAAAAAACAAATTATTTACCCAGGAATAGCTTTATTCTTGTTAGTTTTGACATTAATGCACAAAAATCCCTCTGAAATAACAACAGACTTACTTGAATTAAGGATCAGTTTTTCAGTGACACAGAAATCCATCTAGCTCACACTGTTTATTTTTCTTTCCATATTATTGACTACAAAATGCTATCTTATGTCAGAATGACTTGGGTAGAATTATCTTAACAGTATCATTTGAAAATAAAATAAATCATTTGATTTTCAGAGGGATCAGTCTAATGACTTTTTAAAAAGGGGATAAATTCATTGCCAGGAATGAAAAATGAAAACAAGCTTCACATTAACATAAGAATAGATGTATTAGTGAGACAGATGGAGCTTTTAATGAATTCGGTCTCAGACGGGTCCCTTGACCAAAAGAAATTACTTTTAATTAATCTTAAGCATGCACCTATACAAGTATATTATATCTTTTTATACCATTAATTACTCTGTTTAGAAATGTCTCATGCTTGTAAAATTTAGTTGCCAAAGATTTTCATATTGTTTCATATCCAAGGATTACCACCAGTTTAAGGTTTACATTTTAAAATAAGAAGTAGGGCAGGAAAATAAAAGAGGGTGTATTATTCTGTTCTCCTCACACTAAGAATTATGAGGTTAGTCCTAGGTAGGACATGGATGGAGCACCATTGGAAAATTCCAGGTTGTAGGGTTAAAAAATGTCCCCAAAGATATAATCTGCAGTATTGCAAGAAATTTGAATATCATTGAATATTTTATCATTACTTTAGTTCATTTTGAGGACATCTCACACAGACTCAAAATATGTTTAAAGAAAAAAGATTAAGTTCTAGAAATATTATAGCAACAGAGTATGGTCATTAAATTAGGCAGCCAGTTTGGTCTAGTGGTTAAGGCACCAACCTGGAAAATAGGAGGCTGTAAGTTTTAGTCCCACTTTAGGCATGGAAACCAGTTGTGTGATTTTGGGATAATCACTTACTGTCAGTCCTTGTCAGGCTTGGGCAATAAGCAGATTCTATACTTACTCTCCAACAAGGAAGAAAAAAAAGTATGGTTATTAACTAGTCTTAATAGAGATGAATTCTGTAAAGTCTGCAGCAATTTTCAGTAATTAATATTTAATTATATTTTTTAAATGTATAAATTATATCTATAATTATTTATAAATTATAAATTATGCTATAAATATATATTAATAGTTTATAAAAAATAAATAAGAAAATTCTGAATATACTAAATCTTGAGTTAGAGAGAAGAGCAGAACATTATTTGGAATTCTAGCACATATTATAAACCAAATTTTACTGCGAAAATATAATTACAATACAGTTAACATACTCCATACATTTTTCCCCTGCACGATTGTAGTTTGGATCATCATGGTTCTGTTTTACAGATCTGTTTGCATGTTTTTGCATGCTTTGTTTCTTAGTGAGGGTAATATTACTTCAATTGTATCCTTTCTGGTTACTAATCAGTATTAGAACTGAAGTTAGGGGATTAGGTTGGAGAAAGTTACTTTAGGTAGAGAGTAAGGGACATGACTTTGATGGAGATATGCAAGATTGTAAGGTATCTTAGGTCCACAACAGACAGGAAATATTTGGAAAAGGCTTGGACAGACAGCTCCCTAATTAACAAAAGTATAACAGGGGAGATAAGGTAAAGGACAATCAGACTAACAAGATTTGTTATTATAGACATGCTCAATAAAGTAGTTTTAGCCCTCTGTGGAGTTCATTTCATTGTCTGATCTACAAGTAGAGTTGACATCTTGAAAGACAAATTTTCATTCTATATGTGATTCCAGCAGATGTAGTTTGTCATAAAAGTAAAATCTGAAGGCTAAATATGACATAGGGAAAATAAACCTATCAAATTGAACCTTTTCTGTCCTCTCCTACTCTTCAGTCTTTTGGAACTAAACAGGGTCAAAATACAGTACATCTCTTTGCATAATACCAGGAGAGACAAATTGAACCTCACTATGCCCAGACAATGCCCTTTTGCAATGCCATCTAACCAAAGAATAGAAAGCTCTTCACCAGCATATAGCCCTGTTCAAGGGCAGTCCATAAAAGGAAATTGTAAACTAGAGAACCTCCAGCTTTCCATCTTCCACCAGTTGATGATCTCAACATTCCTTCTCCTTAAATAATGGATTTCCTCAGCTGTGCTGCCTTTTTAAAAGCCACATTTGCCTAACAATAAAATTCATCACAGGTACCTTGATAAGAAATTGTCCAGCTTCCCCCAAACTGTCAGGCAAAACAGATCCTTCAGTTTCTATAAAAAAAATGTAGCTTTTCCATTATTCAGGCACCCAACAATCCTTTCCATAAAGATAATTCTTCTCCTCAATATTTTGCTCCTTACTTCAGCATTTCCATGACCAGGTATATTTCTGAGATTGTATTTCATTTAGTCCTTTTGCAGATATTTTAATTTCACATATCCACATAAAAACTCCAGTAAATTTTTTTCCAAACCTTTGATAAAAACTAGAAATTTGAGCAAGCTATACTGACTTTCAGTCTTGATTTTATTGCTGATATATGAGTCTGGTATCCATGATTTTATTTAGACCAAAGTCTTTACATTTGAAGCTCAAAAGTGTAAATTCAAGAGGCTGAAAATAACTGATTTGAAATACTATTGGGGGAAAAAAATGATGGGGCAGCTTATTTATCCAGACTGAATATAAATCTATTTACCTGAGTCTCTTATCTCCTTTCGCTTCCTAGCTGTATGCTTTTAGATAACTATGCGCTTCTTTTATATACACAGATTGTTCCATTAATTTCACCAGATGAGGCAAGTTTGCACAATGCTAAAAAAAAAAAAAGAAGAGAGAGAAATGTGAACTGAATAGAGAGAAAACATGGGAGCTCTTTGTGAGTACAAGGGCTCCCATAGTTAAAATACTTCATCTGAACGTGGCATAGTGACATAAGGCCTGTCAGCACAATCTTCAAAATGGTTTGTCTGACAATAAATCTGTTGAGCCCTGGCATGGCTTCAGTCAACAAAGAGTTTGAAGTTACATTGACATGATGTTTTAAACATGTGTAACACTGAACAATAAATGAACACCAACTGGCTAATACAATACAGCTAAAAATGTAAGAGGATTTTTCCTGAAAGTTATGATTACTATATCAGAGCTAAATTTCTAAACTATTTCTAATTTGTACAATGAAAGAGCTGAAGAAAGATTTTGGAAATTTGCTGTTTCAAACTCTCCAGCACTTTATAATAGGAGATTACTACCAATATGCCTTGACCACTAATTATATATGTATATATGTATGTGTACTTTTATGTGTATACATGTATCTGTATGTATATGTGTGCATATTTCTATAATCTCTCTTCTGTTATATAAATAAATAAGGAACAACAATGTGAGCATAGTACAGTCTGATATGGTCACCATATTACTGGCTTTATCTTGTAGACTTAGGTTTTAAAAAATAATTAAAAAAACACACAATGCAGTCTATGGCTAGTATTAGCCACCCTAAGATTCAGGCGGTGTGTATATGTATGATGCACATGTGTGTTTTGCTGGACCTACATTCTAAATTATTTGTATTCATTTTCATGAACAATGACTAATTTCCAGAAAGCTGAAAATATAGTGCAAAATTACTTGTTTGTTTTTAAGTTTGAAAAAAAACATGGACATGCCTTACATCATTTAATTTAGTGAGCAAATCCTGCCTATATTTATTCATATTTAAGTCTTCACACAGCAACATAATTGCTATATCTGCAATCTGCAGTTGGAGAATTCATAAGACTTGAGTGCTCACTCAATCTAAAAAGCTAGAAAGAAAATTGGAGGAAACAAAAGGAACTAAAATCCTCTTTATTTAACATGAGAAGGTACAAAATATCGTCCTGATTCTGAGGTGACAGATAGAAGCATAGAGTAACTGCAATAATCTCACATTGTACCAACTGAAGACTAATTAACTGTCATGGTTACATTATTTTTTTAATGTTCCTGACTGCATTTATAGTGCATCATTGCATATCTGGTCCACACATATCATGGATTTCCAAAAATTAAATAGATGAATGAGAAGCAATGTCAAAAAGAAGACTACATTTCCTTGGATGATTTCAGCCCTTTTAGTATTGGCTAAATATTATTACAGAGATCCTTTTGGGAGGATTTAATAAGAGATGACAATGAAGTGAATTTCTTAAAGAAATCATTGATCTTGCTCAGGTTCAGACAATGACTAAAGACTCAGGATTTCACCAAATAGATTGTATTGCAAGTGCTCTTCTCTTTCATTAAATACTTTTTTAATTGAAATTCTTGTTGAAATAGAATACTGAAAAATTTCTCAACATATTTTAAGGCCTCCAGGTATGAATAGCTATTAATCACTAGTGTAATGGTATCCATATGTTTCTTCTTGCAATTCAGCACTTTCCAATCATTTCATTTTTTTTACTTTACCCTGCTAAACTACTTTTTAGGTGATTTTATGAGGACTTTCAGCTGGCTCCATATAAAACTGGGACAAGAATATGACTTTGCAAGCAGTAATACTTTATAGAGTACATCTCTGTAATCTCTGCAGCGATTGATCATGTGGATATCTATTCAGAAAAAAAGATCATATGGTAATAAATAGAAGTATTAATCAGTATCTTGCATCTGTATTTCTAATGGTCCATGACGCCTGTAGATATCTTCTGTATGTATTTCTGTTGTGAAATCCTGTTATCATTATAACATTTTGAGGTCACACAAGGTTTCATCTGTGGTCAGAATAGGCTACAATATTACAACTCTAGGGGATGTACTCTAGTCCAGTTCAGATGTTATTGTAAATGTTACGAATTAGAAATGTCTATTTTGAGAGCTGGACATTCAGCAATATCAGAACGGGTTGGAATGCTGCCAATGAAGCTGAGTCTGCATCGGAACAATCAGGCAAGATCAAAAGTCATAGAAAGGGCAATTGTCACTCCCCAGTGAACTTTGCAGTGTTATCAATTTGTGTGGCTCAGAGTACTACCGGTAGCAATGAACAAAGTAGTGAAATTGAAATGAAACCTATCACTCCAATATAAAAGAAACTGTTATTTAAATGTTTATATTTATTCCAGTCTGATTTATCTGTCATGTATCTTAATTGCAAATGTTTTACTAAATGAACAAATGACATTGTACCAGGACAATGGATATTTTTGGATTTCTGAAGAAAAAAATTCCAAAAAATTCATTTTCTTTGAAAATACCAAAGGAAAGTAATAAATTGAACAGGGATGAAGAACTAGTTCTGCCCACTTGAACCTCTTTGAACACACATTACAAGTAGTCCTCAATTAATGATTACATAGTCAGTAACCATTCAAAATTATGATGTTGCTCAATCAGTGGTGGTTATGACCACTTCTTGTGTTAGATGTGGGTCGATCAAGAAGAGGCATGACTCAGGAATTCCATAAGCAGGTTTTATTGCTGGCTGTGGCTATTCGGAGACTGCTGGAGACCGCTGGAGCACCTTTTTTAAAGGGCTCTGACTCGCCTGCCAGTCACTGCCAGCCATTTATTTTTCCCGCCGCTAGATTAGCCAATCAGCGGCGGCTATGCAAATCCTTGGTATGTGCATGAGTACGTAACACCTTGAGTTCCAGCTGTTCCAGCAAATCTGCAGTCATGTGATTGAGATCTTGGGATGTGCAACTGGTTTATACGTATAGTGATTGCACCATCCTGTGGCCATGTGATTGAGATTTATAACTTTCTTTGCCAGGTTCTCACAAGCAAAGTCAATGGAGAAGCCATCAGGAAAGGTCCAAATTGTTTAGGTATGTGTCTATGGTGATTCTCAGTCATCCAGGTCATGATTGTCCAAAAGTTGGTTTTTCAAGAGGCAACTGTACTTTTTTTCTTTTTCTTTGAAGACATTTTGCTTCTCATCTAAGAAGTTTCTTCAGTTCTGAAGGAAAAACAAAGAAAGTCCAGTTACCTCTTGAAAAAGCACTTTTGCTTAGGTAAATCTCTATAGAAGAAGGAGTGATAGAACCGGAGAGGCAGATTGAAAAAAGAATAAGTTTAGAGTCATCATAATCACAAACGGACTAAGTTCAACACCTCTTGAATTCCTTTGACTGAGTACTGTGCATAGACATGAATAGTAATAAATCAGTTTAATTGGAACTTCAAGTGTGGTCCTGGTTTTTTTTAGAACTCTAAACAAAAAAAGACTTTTCTAGCCATCGGTTTTTCGATTCTATTTCATTGTAAAGTGTATCCTTGACAAACACCTAAACTGTGCAATAAGATCAATTCTCAACATCAACCAGGCTTGTATTTATTTCAGCTTTTTTGTAACTCCCAAAATTATGGTTTGTACCCTGTTGGTCTTGTGGAAAAATTTTAAGACCTGGTTTTTTCCTGGGAATGGATTTGGGAAATTAGCTGAGTCCATGAAGTTGTTTGTTAATTCATTGTGACTGGTTTCTTTTCAGTTGCTATTTTATGCTTCTTTTCTATATGCTTCTTTATTGGTGTTATTAGTGCTCAGTGTTTTAACCTATGTAAAACTTCTCCTGTTCTATATATCTTGTCAAACTTCTCCAGATTTGTCCAGTTTGGAAAAAAATATCATTTAACATTGTGCTGAAAGTCTCAATTACTTTTACTAATATACAGTATCAGAATTAGCCTTCTATAAATCTTTTCTCATATTAATTATAGGGTTGTAACAGTTGGCAGTGCCTGCTTTTATTAAGATATATGACAAATTGGTTAAGTGTAATGATTAATGCCAGGACATTGTTCAAACAATAATTACTAGGCTCATAAGTGTTGAAAGTTTGAAAACATATAATGAAGTCACAAATCCGTAAAACATTACTATTTATACTTTGTATGCTTTATGATTGTTCTAATACCTACATTTATAATGGTGGCTAGATTTTGAATTGTTTCAATAACTTTTAATAGTTTCAAGTTGTTAATGAATTATTATTATTGTTCTTATAGCATGAGTAAGTTTTATTCATATATGCATCTATCCTTTTATAGAAGCAGAAAACAGATTATCAATATTCTATAATATTTTTAAGTACAGTCTTTAAAATGCATTTAAATAAATTATCATATTAAGATAAAATGACATGAATTTATTTAGCAAAGCATTTGTATAATTACAGTCAAGGACATAGTTTGTCAATATAATGTAATGTAATGTAATGTAAAGTTATAATATAATGCAATGCAATGCAATGCAATATAATATCTCTGACAGTGATTGGTATCTTAATTTGATAAATAAATAGCACTAAATTAAGGGATTGCTCATCTGCAGTATATGTTTGGATTAGAAATGGAATTGATATGGATAATTTAGAATGGCACAAAGTAGATCCTTCAACAGATCAAGGATTACTGAATCCTTTCACAGAGATACATCATTCAGATAGTTCCTCTCTCTGCTTCTAATTGTATCAGACATGATACTTGTTTATATTCCCTTGAATGTGCTGCTTAGTGAAGCAGTAACATATTATGGTATTGCATTAAAATTGCAGGCTAGTTTAACAATCTTTTTATAACTAATACATGTCTATCTTCCTAAATTAGATTAAAATGAACATATTCATATTACTTCTCATTTGGTTTTACTATTAATCTTAAATCAAGAATCTATGAAAAACTAATTCAGAAAAGACAGAGAACGCTCATCATCTCTTATGAGAACAATTATTTTTACTACTTTTATGCCAGATAATTATTCTGCATTTTCTTTTACCATTGCCAATTTCATGGCAAAAAAAAATTACAAAATGACTGGTCTAACATGCACAAACAATATGAGTTATAGGAATAAGGACCATGACTGTAGAGAAATATGCTTATAAAAATTACAACCAGTGATATTGGCTACCTTGTGATAATAAAGTCAGCTTAAAACACCAGCAAAAGAAATTCTGGAGGAATTCTGAAAGCACAATGCCCTTTTATAATAGAAATTAAAAAGGAGGAAGAAATAAGTTACCTTCTAAACTTACATTAGTTTATAATCATGTATAAATGTAAAACAGTTATCCCAATTTTATTACAATCCAGCATATAAATGTCTCTTTTGAATGAAGTCACTAATTTCAGTTTGTAGTATAATTTCATATAATTTTTCCATTCCTTACAGTCTAAATAAAGAGTGTGAGTGAACTGGCCCCTTCTCTGTTTGGAATGGTTCCTGTGTTCTGACCACTGGGTGCCACCATCGCTTCAGAGGACCAATGAGAAATGTGCTACAGAGACATTAGGGAGATACTTCAATTAGATTTTAAACCCTGGAATTTTTATATCAATATGCTGTCATTCCAGCCGGTCCCTGATGAGCTATTATCAGTTCAGTTTGGATTAATCAATTCTGTCTTTCAGAAAACTTTACTTATTGCTATTTTTGATCTTATATCATTTTTAACTTGGTACCAAAAGCCTGGTGTCATGCATATTCTCAATGACCTTGTGAAGTTCATATCCAGTTTTGTCAAATATTCAGACTGACAACCACAGGGTTACAAAACAGCTTACACTACTTTCACAGTGAATAGCTCTGCAACCTGATGTGTGTGCTGTCCTCCATTTGACATCTGTGAGGATACGATTATAGAAATAAAGTATTGGCATATGTAGCCATATATAGACACAGTTATGTGAAGGCAGACATAATAAAACAAAAGAAAAGAGAAGCAAGCAACCGTACAGAATCAGCTTTATGATTTGCCTGATTTCCGTGCCCCTGTCTATACAGGGGGAAAAAAAAGTTTTCCTTTTAATTTTCTCCTAAAATTTCGGTTAGTCAAGTAGGGGGACAATTTCACAAGGCCAAAATCATAGTGTGGAGTTCTTTGATGTAGCCTAACCATGCTTGTGTGCTAAGGCAAGACCCTTTTTAACAACTCCTAAATATATCATTTCCTCAATAATTTTGTAGCTACAAAAGAAATCTAAATTTATAGTAGTAATATATTTTGATACCCCAATATATGCCCTAATACTTTTCTGATCAGTACACAAGAATGATGGAGAAAGATGGAAGGAGATTTTTTTTTATTTAAAAAATTGATATCAGTTACTGCTGATTCATCATTCCCAGAAAGCGGTGGAGGGGAGGGGGAGAGAAAGAAATAGAAGGAAAAGAAAGGAAGGGATATTACTGATAATGATCTGCATAAAAATATTGATATAAACTAAAGGTAACCTTGTAAGCTTACTTCTACTTAGATGTATGAGCTACAATATCTGGAAGCTTGTTGATGGGTCTAGCATGCCTTTTCCTTGTATTTAGTAAACTCAGGAATATATTTCAGATTAAGCAACAAGATAAATCTTAGAGTGTATTGACATACTGTATTAGATATCTGATATATTTGCTATATTATGTTTTACAGTAGAACTATATTCATTTAACAATTTTTAGAAGAAAAAAGTGTGTAAATTGGCAAAAGTTACAGGATCCAAGTCTTATCTGACTTTTAAATGTTATTTCATAAAGAAATGGCTACTTAAAAGCAAGTTTTACCATACCCTTATTTTCTTAGGTTCCACTTTCTGAAAGATAAGGTAAGATAAGATTAAAAAAAAGAAAAAGATAAGAGATAACCAGGGGATGAGCTTCCAAATAATGATGAAATTGGCAGTTTTTGGTTTAAATGATGGTTACAGCCAGTTATTGACAGATTATTTCTTAGAGAAATAATATACAGAATGTGATTTCCTTTGTCTTTGGTTAAATGAAAGAAACTATATCCTTTGCGGCATCTCTCATTTAAATGATTTGATGCATGTGGGATTAAGTTGAGAATCAAGTTATTTGGTAATCTGGCACAAAACAAAAAACAGAAACAAAAAAGGCACATTCTTCATATTTGAATAGTAGTAGTAGGAGACAAATATTAAGTAATTGTTTAATTAACAATTTAATAATTGTTTTAATAATTTAATTAATAATCAATCATTGTAGGAGGTCAAATGGGCTTTTTTATGAGTGAAAGTATTTCTGAGATCAAGAATCTTAAAGTATGCACACAGAGAACACTTCAAACTTTAATAGTGTTATGAGCTCCAGTGACTAAAATAAAAATGCAAAGATGCCCATCAAAAAGAAAGAAACGAAGAGTCTCTAAAACCATTAAATGATAAGTAAGGATGTCAATATACATTCAGAAATATAACCAGGAAAGTTTTACCCTATAGAAAATTTGGGAGGACCAGAATAGCCCAATTGATCATTCAAGATAAATTAAAACTCAAGAAATTGCCTTTGTGCTAAAGAAAATTACAGAAGCAGGGCAGAAGCAAAAGAAGAGAGCATATGTGAAGATAAGCCTGGCAGGACCTGGTTCCGTTATTATGCATTTTATGGACTTAGATCAGTCAAAAAAAATATGAGAAAAGATCCAATCTCCAAACTATATATTTTCAGAAAATGCTATACATACTTGGATCACAAAGAACCAGCAGCAACCCTAGATTCCTGGCTACATAAATTGGACTGGAGAAAGAACAAAATGTAATCTCTAGAAGTAGACTGCTGTTGAGGATGATATGATTATTTGGACAAATAAAAAGGAGTTATTGCTGCTCTTCAACCACTGAAACAGAGTATTTATTTGACATACATATGCTAAGAGGCAGTGTGATTATATAAAATTTTAATTGATTTTGGGATAAATGAGCCCAACCCAACAGCCTATTAGAGATAATATGTATTCAACTCTCCCAAATGGAGAAAACATATCAAGAACAAAACATATAGGCACCTAGTATCATTCATATTGATATCAATATCAATACACCTAATATTCAACATGCTAAAGAGATTAATTCATTTATTTTAGATGTGTAAAATTAATAATTTTAAATTCTAAAATATGCATTAAATGAAACCACAAAATAAATGTAATTGTTACAAATTTCAGGTTTCAGGCTGAGAAATCAAGGATTAGCAGAGATTTGCATGAGAAAGACTGGCTTTGAATAAAATCAAGGGTGGGAGAATCAACCTTTGAGAATTTGAACACTGAGGTGATTTTTAAAAGACTCCTAAAATGTTGGATAGAACAGTATCTTGAATAACTTTGGTGAGCTTTGTTTCCTAACTCAGCTTGGCATTAAAAGGAAGTTTAAAAGAGAATAAGGCAAGTAAAAATGTTCATTTCAAGGGAATTTATACTATAGTACAGATAGATTCTCATTTCAAAGCAGAAATCCTTTCTCCAGCTTGAAGAGAGGGTTCAAAAAATGACTTTCAAAAGAATTCTACCATTTTAGAGAATATGTAGAAATTTAAAATATATGTCACAAAATAACAAAAGGTTCAAAATGTAGAAGAGAGAATATGTAAATTGAGGATAAATGTAGAGTCCTTCATGCTCTTTGAGTTTAGTTGTTTGATGGCAAACATTTCATTACCTGACTAGATAACATCACTAGTAACACCATCATTGAAACATCTGCAAACAACCAAGCTCAGATAGCATCAATGATTCAACAGACACCTGTAACATCCTGTGATTCTTCCCCCTGACTTTTTTTGTCTTGGACCTTACTGCTATAATTGTTTTTTCATTATAACTCTTTAAGAATTTCTTAAAAGGTTGATAAAGGAGAAAACTGTGTCTGTAGCTTCCATAAAAATGGTAATCTGAAGTTCCTCTTGGTTTGCAATCTTTCTGGAGTTCTCTGGAAAAGGAAATGGGCTATGTGATATTCAGTTCTGCTTGTCTAAGAGCTTGTCCATCAATTTTAAGAGACTGCAATTATAAAACAGACATTTGCAATTCTCCCAGATCTACCTATTAATTAGGATATTAGCTAGATTTATCCAGATTAGCATATAAACTGAAACAAACAAAAACATCAGTCCTATGTGGATGTTTATTCTGCCTAGGTTTTCAGTTACAAATATAATTAATGTTTAGGTCTATTTTTCTTTGTCCAGAAATAGCAGTAATCTTTCCTCATAAATAACATTAATAGTGTAAAGATCTACACAAAACATATATCTTGACTTTTAGGATAGAGTTAAAGTGATTTTTCATCTTTGGGCTGCTCTATTTCATAGCAGATCAGGGGAAATTCTTAAAAACACAAGTTTTACCTTAAGTCCAATTTTGTGAGAGTCAGTTGCCACTATTGGAATTCTGAGAGCATTTCATAGTCATTCTCAGCAAATGTCTATCCTGATAAATGATCAATCACAATATATATTTTTACTAGGAAATAAGCTAGTGAAGTTTCTCCCCATAATTCCTAGCCTAGCCAAAACATTTTAATTACTGGGCTGAAGTATTTTATTTTCTGAACATGCCCCTGTGAACAATGTATATCCTAATTTATAGCTGGAAATACCAATTTTGCTTGGAATTGGTGCTTTGCTTTGTAGTATATTAGCTTTCCTTAAGAAAAGAAAAGAAGAAAAATATTTTTAAAAATCAAGTGTGACAGGCCTCAAGGGAAGTGGCATTGTGTTGGTAGTGGAGAGAAAGGTTTTAGGATATTTATCATAGATAACAAGGCTGCTGTTCTGGCCAAACAAGCTTTCTAAGAAGGAGTACTTAATATAAGGTACAATTTTTATACAATTTTTCTTTTTTAAGATATGGTGCAAAGATATTATGTGTCACTGTCATAGTGAAGTAATGCTTATCCAATGGCCATTGAAATACTATTTAGGTCTTAATAAATAATAAATTCTGGTATATTAATGTTAAATTATAGGACATAAGTCTGAGAAGGCTCTAAAATTATCCATACAGACAGCCAGCAATGAAATGTTGTTATGCTAATCATCCATTCAAGATTGTGTTGTGCTCACCATTTGAAAGGAAATATCTCCCTTTTGCTTAACAAAGCAAACGCAGCATGTAAGACCATAGGATCAGTGAGCGTATTACAATGCCATGAAATTCCCTGCTTTGCCACCCCAACATATGCCGAATTGACAAGATCATGATTTGATTCATTCAGATATTATAAAGTTTACATTTGGAAAAATTCCCTTTTAAAATAGCACCTATTGTTTAATCACTCATTCTTAAAATGAGTAATCAAAATCCCTCTCCACCTCACTCCACCCCAAAAGCACCATGGAAAATAAGGAACAAGACATTGTTATTGCTATTCCTTTTTGGACTAGTAACCACCAGGTAAAAAGTGCAATGATGAAGTTGTTTCAGAAATGGATGAAACAGCTGCAGAAATGAGCCTTGGAGCCTTCCACGCCTAATATGCCTCCAAACTTCACAGTACCTCTGCATATAACATAAGCACTCTGCCCTTGGTTGTTCTACTTTAGTCATTTATATCCAGTTTATATCCATTTACTAATTTTTCTTCTTCAGGCCATTTGAAAAGCAAAAATATTAAAATTAGCAGTGTACCACCTTCTTCTTTTAAATAAACAAGTTATACTCATGTGAAGTGCCCAGTGTGAAAATTTAGCCTGAGGAATGTTTTTACAGCCAAATTTTAAACTACTTGAAAATTAAGTTTATAATGAAAACACTGAGTCAGCCTATAGGAATACTATCGGTGCTAAGCTAATTGCTTTCCCTATAGCACAATGAACCATATGGGCTTCATTTCTTAAAGTATTGTTGAGACATCCTTTTTCTGCTTAGGAGTTTATTTATTTTTTAGTTAAAAAATAGTAAACTACCTTTGTACAAGTATTAATTAGAAATTCCAAACACCTCCAATGTTTTGTTATAGTCCTATGAGCAACGGGTAATAACTAGTTCCCATATGTCACTCAGAAGACTTTCTTTACTAAACCTTTACAGCCGAGGCTATATCATTAAAAAGAGGTTTGGGATTATTTTTTGGTGGCAGTTAGATGCAAGAAAAATATATATAACAGGGGTGTCAAACTCAAGGCCCAGGGGCTGAATCTGAACCGCAAGGTGCTTAGATCTGGCTAGCGGGGTCGCCCTGGAAAAAGCGAAGGACTGGCGTCTGCCAGCAAAAATGGAGCTCAGGAGAGCTACACGCAGATGAAAACAGAGCTCGTGAGGGCCATGCGCAACACTCTTGAGCTCCGTTTTTGCTGGAAGAGGGTTGCAGGAAACCATTGCAGTCGAAAACAGGACTCACGAGCCTCTTTTTAATGGCAGAGCACTCAGGCCACCCCAAGTGCCCCTGACTTGAGTGACATCGAACTGGCCATTGTCCCTGGCCCCACCCATCCACGAGGTCAAACACAACCCTGATGCAATGAAATCGGGTTTGACACCCCTGATATACAGCATCATCATACTAAACTTTCACTGGAAGAGGCATTGAACAAAGTAGTTCAAACCGGTATTTTAGTAGAGGATATGTTTAGTTGCATTAGGATCAATTTATTAATGGAACAATAGAACCAAAGCATAACATTGTCTTCACTGATAGCCTTCAGGTAGAAATGAGTTATTGTTGATATTCAGTTTTAGTTTTTACCTAGAACAAAGCTTCAATTTTAAAATCCAATCGATCAAAATATCAATAAATTTCAGCATGCCATTGAATTTTCAAGGAAGTGATTATTTATTCATTTCTAAGTTATATTTTTTATTGGTATCCATGTGCCAAACAATTGCTTAGATTTCAAATATGACTGGTTTTCACTAGAATTATTGGGTTACCGTTCTGGAAGAACTGTGAAATATATGGGTAAGTCCAATTTCTTTGCGTTTTTCAATTGGGACAATATATGGCATCAACACTCCATCCAATGCCCTAAGTAGACTAGAATCAGTTTATACATTCCTATACCTTAATATACATTTTAGAAAAATCATATAATAATAATAAATCATAACACTTCAAATTTTCATAGTCAACAGTTTTTCCTGAACTTCTGTCTGGTATTTGACTCTGAAGATTCTTCTCTTGCCTTATTAAATATTTGAACAATAGCAGGCAGAGCACATACAGAGGAATTAAAATACAAAGAGAAATTCTGATTAAACTTCTCAAGGATAGCTCATGCCAAAATACAAAAGCAATTTCATTCTTTAAACAAAAAACTATTCAAAATATTAAAATATATGTGGAAGAAATGTATTGGGTGAGCTGCTTAGTTAAGAGAGATCTGCAGATATATTGAAGATGTGACTTGCATACAATATCAGAAGAAGTTTGATTTTTCACAAATATTAATGGCTCTAAAAAAAAGAGCAAAACCCAGATTTGTGATTTAAGTCAAACAAACTTAGCAAATTAAGACAATGTTTTACCACTTTAGTGAATAAGCAGTGAAACAAGCTCAGTGATTAAGCCACAGTCATAGTTAGTTTAATTATTTTGCTTGCTAAAAGCATAAAGAATTGAAAATATCTATGCACTTAAAATATTGTGTCTATTCATTTCCACTGTCATTTCATTGTGATGAGGCTTATAATTAAGCTTTATAATGTTAGAACTCAAATATAAAGTTTATTTATTGTTAAATTTATTTGTCACCTATCTCATCTGTAGGAGGCTTAAAATAATAAAAAGGAAGAAATGAAAACAGTGTAAACAAAACAGAAGTAACAGTAGAACAATACAATAAACAATGAAAAAGAAAACAATAAGAATACATCAATATGATAACTGTTCTCATGGGAACATAGGCCAATTGTCTTTTTTTGTATTTGCTCTGATATAATATTGCATTTTAAAAGAGATACAATAATCATAATTGCATTTATCAATTTTGCTCAGTAATAATAAGAAACAACAACACATATTCATAAAAATAATTATTGCAAAAAAAAATTCTTGAAAAAATGTTTACAAAACGTTTCAGGTTTTAATGCATATGTTATTTTAAAAAATCCAAAATTGAAAGATTTGTCATCTCAGATTATTTGTCCTTTCCATGTTTTGTCCTTTCTTTTTTTGTATAGAAATTCCTCATTACTCTATATACCAAACAGCACTTTCTTTTTATCAGTCTTCCAATTTAGGGAAAGCACTTAAAACTGTGAAACAAATGTTTAAAATATATATTTTGCAAAATCAAGATTAGTCAAAAGGAGAAGGAAGAAGACCTCATCTGCCCATTTAACTTTTTTCATATATAAAAACATTCTTTAAAAAGTCAATTTTATTTCAGCTAAGCTGCAAGAACCTATTTATAGGAAAACAAAACACAGAAAATCCTAGTCATTTAATGGATTTCCAAGAAGTTCTGTTTGTCATGTGATTAGCATTAGATTAAGATAATTTTAAAATATAAATACAATTCAAAATAGCATTTTAATAAAGTTAAATAACTCAGATTTTTACTTTTTATATTATTATTTTTTAATTATTAGATTTTTATTCTAGTTTTCCTCCAAGAGTACAATACTGTTTGGATGGAGATCTCCTTTTATTTATTTTTATTTTTATTTCTACAATAGCAACCCTGTGAGGTAAGTAGTGTGTGAGAGAATGATTATTTCAAGTTTCCAAGACTAAGGATAGAGCTGAATTCAGTTCCCTGCAGTCCTACTTTCCAATCTTAAAGTGCATAAATAACCTCAGGCTATTTCTGGATTATTCATTAAATCCAGAAGAGGATTCAAAATTTATTGACTTTCTGGTTATAATCTAACCACCTCAAATAATATACTTTCCCTCCTCTAAATTTGTCATTTGTTCAACTTTCACCTTTCCTGCACTCCCCTCAGCAATGTGAATATGGTAAGTCTGGATGCTTCTGGATGCAATGTCACATTAAGCATTTTCAAAAGAGTGGAATGTACCATGCTCTTTGTAAGTAAAGCATGTGTAGCAGGTTCCATATTTGAAGGAACATTTTACATTCCATAGACACTAAGCCACAGTTTATTCCATTCAACTATTCTAATACAGATTGAAAAAACAAAAAAGGACATATCCCCCTTCCCATATATTTGTGGATGAAAGACAGAGATTCCTTTATTCCTCTCTCTATGTTATCGCTGAGCCGGATATGTCATTATCAACAATGGTGAAGAACATTGTTCTTTGACACAGAAGTACCTGAGAAAGTCAAAGCATGAGTCAGTTGAACCTTGGAAGAGCTGATTGCTAGGAGATTTTTATGAAGTAGCTGAGATGAAAATTGTTGAAAGAGTGTCCTTTCAGATGACCTTTACAGTCCCACTTTGGGTCCTGAACCTGAAAACTGGTTCCTTAGATATATCAGTCTTTAACTGGACTGTGACCACATCCCAGCCTGACTTTTCTCTCCTGGCTTAAAAACTCTGATTTTATCATTTGAGTAGGATTAATGAAAGGACTTCTGACCTCAGTTATCTAACTCTGCTCTCTCAATCTCTATATCTCTGAGGGACAGGATATTATAACTCTGCTTTTGTTTCATTCACAGACATGAAGGTAAATGAATACATGAAAAAAGAACATCAGTTTCTTTTTCCCAGGTGTTTATATGTCAAGATTCACTACAATTTTTGTTTAAAGTGATTTAATATTTTTATATTTATATTATCTTTTTGCTTTTGATAACTGCATTTTAAAATATCTATACGTGTGTATAATGTACAGTATGCACATAATATTTTTTTTCAGTTTGTAATTGCATATTGTAATGACAAAATATGTAAACAATACAGTACGTTTTAAAAATGAAATATGTCATCATTTTTTTTTGCTTTTTTCTAGTTCTTTCAGGATTAAATAATAAATAATACAGTAGTCCTTGAATTGGGTTAGAGTTCTCTGATAACCATTTCATAATGTCATAGCATAGTGTCCCTGGTGCTTTTTAATTCAATTTGTTTTCCACAACATCTGATTTAAGACATTTTGTTCCCTAAAAAATCAATTCAGTTCCCACTCAGGATCAAAGGCTATGGTCCCAATTGATTCTTTAACCCGAATGGCAAAATGTATTTCCTTAAATCAGACCAGGTTCATGGAAGTTCATGGAAGCTGTGCTCTTCCATTCTTTCTGTCAGTTTGTGTTGCACACAGCCTTCCTTGTGAAAGATGGAAAGTGAACCAATTCACACAACTATTGGAAGATTAAACTGTGTGTATAGGAAGAGATAGTGGAGTGACTTTTAGAATGACCAGCAATCCATATTTTTAAAAGTTGCCTTCTAGAGTATATCTCTATACTCTATACTCATTTTTGTTCTTTGAGTGCTTGTTTTATTTTGAGGTTTTTTGGGGGCTCTACAGCTTCTATATGTTCCCTTCTGAAGTGATGTTCTATGTGGGCTACAAAAAACCTGGATGATCCTGTGTATATCTTTGTTGACATCTAGTATCTAGATTTTTGCAGCTGCCCTACTCTGCTGAGCTAAGAGTTTACAGGGGTATAAAATTGACTTGGCTGGCTTCCAAGAAGTCTGCATAGTGGTAAGGTAGTGCAGGAAAGAAAGGGTAAGGCCAGTCAAATGAGGCAAGCATCTAAGCTCTACTTTTTTTTCTGTCAAAGCAAACATTTGATATTATTACACCAAGACAGCTGACACTGATAAATGAAGTTTTCTGTGTCAGATAACCAAATATCCAAAGAACCATGCAATAGTGATAATTGGTGGTTTTGACTGCTCTGACACCTGCTAGAAATCTAATTCTGCTATAAGTCTAACAAATTTCTGTATTCTTTTGGTGCAATGTCATGTATCAGACAGTACAAGAAAAAAAAAAGGAAATCTGCTAACACCTGGAAGAAATTAATTGATTGAGGAATTGAGGATGACTGAAACCTTGGAACAAAATGATATCAAGGGGAGAATAGAAAAGAATGAGACTGGTATACTGGATTATAGAAGGGCAGATTTTTATAAACATAGATGGAGGTAGGTGGTAGGTATAGAAGTTTGAAATCCTGAAGGAGAAAAGTATCTGGAAAGCATGGAAAACCTGAAAATGAGATCAGATCACAACCACAAATAATCTCTATTAGAAAGAAAAATGGGAGACATCTGAAGAGACCAGTATGGATACATACAGTTTACAAAAAAGTGAAAAGTAAAAGTGACATTTAATGGAAAAAGAAGTTCACAGCCAAAGAAAAGTACAAAGCTGTAAGTTTGTGTCAAAATGATAAAGTTTAGAATAAACTGAGATATGTGAGAATTGCCTAAATCCCAATTGACAGA
>JANHFT010007748.1:0-12623 GCA_032467955.1 Pseudoxenodon macrops | reverse complement strand
CTAAGAACAATCTAGAGAGGTTTAAACAGTGGCTGAAATAAAGATGATACAATCTATCGTGACCGAAGTAAACATGATACATTTTTTAATAGGAAGAAATACAAAGTGTTGAAATTCTCATTGCTACAATTGTGCCTAATAAAAGGCACAAATACAGAATGTGGAAGACGTGCATTGCAGCAATACAAGCGAAACAGATGTGGGTGTCCTGAAAGTTTTTATGTGGACCATAAGTCAACAGCTCATAAAATGGCAAATGTATTTACAGGCAAATGGAGCCCAGATCATAGGACATTTCTGTCCTACTCTATTCTGGTCTGGTCCTCACTTCCTGGCACTGCAATCTATTAAAATAAGCCACATTAGAATAAGTTCAGAAAAGGATACTCAAGATAGTGAATGGACTGGAAAACAAGAATAATTAAAAGAACTAGTATGTCTAGTCTGCAAAACAGAAGAGATGTGGAAGATTAGATAGTGACCTTCAGATATCTTAGTAGTGAATGGACATAGTCTCTGTTGCCCCAGAAGGCAGGAACACATCCAGGGAACTGAATTTGAGGGAAGTAGATTATATATTTAGAGAATTTTCCAGATGATAAGAAATATCAACATATGGAACAGTCTGCCTCAAGAATAGTATGCACTATTCTTGCATTCACTCACTGGAAGTTGTCAGAACCTGAAAATCTATCTGATAGAAATACTTTAGTCAGTGGTGGGATTCAAATAATTTAACAACTGGTTCTCTGCCCTAATGGCTTCTTCCAACAACCAGTTCACCCAAATGCTCAGAAAGTTAACAACAGGTTCTACTAAAGTAGTGCAAACTGGCTGAATCCCACCACTGACTTTAGCACATCTGCACTGACCAGGAAGCTGGGTCAAAGACTTGCTAGTTTTAAAAAAAAGAGAATCAACTATGATTCCATATATGAGTTGAGGGGGATGGAAACAAAGAAAGTTCTGTACATCTGTGAGAAAATGTCTGTGGGAAAGGTGTATGTGAGTTACTGAGTGCACTGCACATATCACATTATTCTTTGTTGCTTAAATGTTTTTTAACGTTGGAGTTAGGTTTAGTGGCAATTAACATCGCTCCTCAGCACTGTCCTTCCTTTTTAGGGTAATTTAATGGCCACTCTAGGAAAACACTGTAATTTTTCCTCTGTAATCATGTTGATTGATCAAACAGTTCCTCTCCCAAGAACAGCAGAATTGATAGACTGGACTCATTTTAAATTATTTAAATTTGTAGATAACAGATCTCTAAGAAGGGATAAAGAATTATTCAGCTCTGTTCTTCTGACATGAGTTGAAATGAGTCTAGTTATTTTTAATCTCCTCAGTAAACAGCCAATAAATATGTAGCATCTTGCTTTTTGGTTGGCAGGATTCTAGTGTATAGCAGCAGCACAAACACGTTAAGGAAAATAAATTTGATTAGGCAAGTATGGGAGTGCACTGCACTGAGAACTAAACCCTCATATATTTTGATCACATTCAGCAGGACTCCGAATTAAGTGACAAAATAAATAAATTAAATCGAGATACCAGTACCAGAAAACATAAAAATAGATTCATAGAAATTAATCTAAGTGAAAAGTGACTTTTCTTTCTGGCCGAATAAAATAAAGAGTGAACTGTGACACCAATGACATTTTTCAACATTCAAAATTCAGACATGATTTGATTACATTTTAAAGGTTTGCCTATTCTAAATTTTAGCATAGCTCAAAGAAATCACTTTATTCTTTATGTATTATATCAAATGTTAGACTCAGCATTTAAGATCCAGCTCACATGCAAAAACCAGTTCCTTCTGACACTCTCACACATTTCATACATGCAGTAGTTGCTGACATGTGCAGGACCTGAAGCCCAAATGTTGTTTCAGTTGGATCTTGAATCAATGGTGACTAATCTAATCAGTATGGCTGTATGGACAGACACAATATGAAGTTATCCTGCACAGACAAAGTATTAATGTGGGAGTTAGAGTAGGGAATTGTATATTGTCAGGATTGGATTCCTTCTATCTCTCCCCCCACCTTGCACACACACATCCTCATCCCTACCCCATCCCATTGATGATGTTAGGTTACATTAGCATCAGTTTAAGAGAGAGAAGCTTTGCCATTCAGCAAAAGTGCTAACCTTAATATCATTCATTTATCTATTCAGAAGGAGATAGCATGTCATCAGTTCCAGCTTCACTATGCATGAAGTAGATTGCCTGCTGTAGCAGGTCTATGGATAAAGGCATTTTTTGGAGCATAAAGCAAACTATAGACCAGTTTGTTCAATGTGTTCTGTGTAAAAGATAGAATAGAATAGAAATCTTTATTGGCCAAGTGTGATTGGACACACAAGGAATCTGTCAATTATAACAAATATAAAGGAAAAGAAAACCAGGGTTTGTTAGTGGGGGAAGGGCTAACTTTAAATCCTACAGTCTAGTAGATTCACCCAACCTGCCACAGATTTGTTTTTTTATTTCAATAGGTTGATTTTGCTTTTGCCAATAATATTTTGAAAACTGGCAATAAGCAATATATACACATTAAGTACTGGTTACATATTCTTCCTAAAACCAGCTATCACTTAGTTTATCTACTATTAGAAATAATTTCTTCCTTGCTTCTGGCTACTATGAAAAGATAACCCATGACCAAGAATCGTCTTTGATTATGAAAACATTTTTCCCCTCTGAAGCAAGATAGAATTGCCTGAGCAACAGCAGTATTCTTTTGCACTTTGAAATGCCCACAGGGAAGAAATGAAACATTTTAAAAGCAAAGATGGCAGGTGCGCTAGTTTCATCAGCTACCCAATGAAATAGGAACTACTGGATCAGGAAAAACAACTGAAGTAGAATCAGCACTACAATATTGGAAAATGTATGTATTGGAACTTGTATTATCCATACTTGATACAGAGCCTGCCTATTCCACTCATAACCCGAGGATTTGTGGGAGCGAATCTCGTACCTTGAATGGAATCACTCCCTCCTTTCGCCCACGCATTTGCCAATCGAATGCACAGTTTGGTAAATATACATGAGGTATTTCAGTGAAGGAACAGTCCACCTGCTTAAGACCACCCAAGGCCTCCCAGACCACTGAAATACCTGATGCTCCCCACAATTGCTTTCCACTCCATCCAATCTGCCATGCCGGGTCACTTAAAAATGCTTGATGCTGTAATTCACACAATAGCAAGAAATAATTTGGAAGCATTAGATTATTTCACCACCAAATCTTTTCACGTTAGCTTCTGCAAAGTTAAGTGGGAACCTGTATCCTCCATATGTTTCAGAATTGTAGTTATAAGCATGCTTCATTTTTCATTCCCATGTTGCTCACTCAACTGGGAGCTAAGGGTGTTGTTAGTTCAGGAAGATCCAGATGGCTAATAGTTCCTCTTCTCTGATTGTGCAGTGTTACACTGGAGGTAATTTTTCCTTCTTTAATGTTTCTCTCACCCATTTCTTAAAAGCCACCCTGAAAGATTGAGAATAATTTTAACATTCTGTAAAACATGTTGACAAAAACTAGAGTCAATTAATCGCCGTGCATAAAAATGTTTTGCACATAAAGTCCATAGTTAATTCTGTATCTTTATATCCATGATTTTGGAGAATCACATTCACAGGCATAACTTTTAGATTCAAGATAGCTATATTTTCGCCACATATAGGAATAACTGAACAATTAGTAGACTATCATAAATTTCAGATAATGCATGTTTTCTAACATACTGTATGTAATGTCACAAAATTCAGAGCATTTGTAAAATAATATTTTAAAAAGTCTTTCATTAAGAAAAATGTTGGGAATGTCTGTAAGAATTTTGCCAAAGGATAGCTGGTCCTCTATCAAAATACATTTCTAATTCAACCCTAGAAGGCAGTCTACCTTAAAGTTCCATTAATATGTCATTAATGAAGCATTTTAACCACAGATAGAGGACAATGTTGTAAGACATATGCCTGTTATGCTGTTTAAATCCTTGTGTTTACATCATCCAGATCATGTAACTTATAACTCCTTTCTATATTCATTACAATCTGGGCTATGTTTCGGTGATAACATTTCAGAGCCTTGGCATCCAGTCAAATTTCATAGGTTCCTATAGTGTTTTAGTATACCTGTAAAATATCAGTCAGATTTTTGTTTAGCAGGGCTGCAATGGATGCATATCCATTCTTGTCACTATCTTCATATACAGCTGATATCTGTAAATGTCACTATAGCACTGTCAGGAGCTTTTTCAATATTTTTTTGATCAGCGTTTAAACATTTCTTATAAAAACCAACATTCCTTAACTATCATGTACATCTATCCTTCTCCTGCATTTCTAAAATGCTTTTTTCTTTAAAAACCTTCTTTTAAATTTCCCCAGGAGAAAAAAATGACCAATCTGCTTGCCATCTGTTCCAATCAGTTCTGCTGTTCATGGGATGCATCCTCAATTAAGAATTTGTTCTCTCTCCTACACCAAATCTCCCTCTAAATCCCAGATACTGGCAAGCTTATGATTCATAGATCATGCAAGACTAGTGCTAAAAGGCTGTACAGCCAAGAAGAACAAATTCTTTTGATTTGAGAGTTACTCTTAGTCTTGTGGGACATGCCAGTAGCGGTACTCAAAAAGTAGATGAGTTGGCAAAAAGTCAACTGACAATAGCAAGAGCAACAAGAGCAAACCAACAATAAAAAAGCAAGAAGTACACTGTGCAAAAATAATTAAAATTAGTAATCAATATCAAATCAGTAAATCCTTTTGGCAGATACTTTGTAGTACCATGTAAATATTCCTACCAAGTACAGAAGAACAATAGAATAACTTTTGCCATTACTATCTTCAGTACAGCATAGAAAAAAAATGGACAGATTTCCGACTTTTGTTTTATAGAAAGACTTGTGATGGTTGTATTTACCCTACAAATTCTTAAATAAGAATATAAAGAGAATGCTGCTACATTAAAACCAGTCCCTATCTTGCATCCTAGTTTGGCCTTGGAGTTCATGAATATCATATAAAAATAATAATTGACTCTTACTGTTGCTTTTTGCAACTGGAATTCATTGACCTGGTGTCTCCTGAACATGAAATAGGAGACATAGCTAATAGCTATTGATGTGCTAGCTGTGGATATGCCTATCCCCATGACACTGTCTAACCTCATTTTAAATCAATCTATAACAATATAATTTAAAGTCACTGCACATATTGAAAAGTCTTGTATAGATACAATTGCCTGTACAATGCTGATGAATAAAAGTGACTTTAAATGGCTTTCTGTTACAAGAAACTGGTTAAATCAATATCTGGCGTACAATCAAGCACTAATAAGGACTCTTCAGGAATTGTAACCCAGAAAAATAGATACAAGTGTGAGTTTCATATATGACCTTATTCAGCTATAAAAGCTAAACGGGTAAACCAATGGGATTAATTGTGTATTGATAAATATCTACCAACTGTGCCATAGGTTTGCCTGATTTTAAACTGAATTCAGGATCAACATTTTGAAGAACACATTCAGTTTTGAAAATATTACTCTATTTTAGATAACTTATTAATATTTTACAGTAAAAAATAAAAACTAATAGAAACTAATGAAGATAATAAAAAGAAAAAAGGAAAGGAAAAAAAGAGAAGAAAGCCAAAAGTTTAGAAGGAAAAAAAATAAAGAAATAACTTCATTTTTTTACAACCACAATTTTAAGTACAAATTTAAATTGATCTCATATTTTAAGGTGAAAGCATTTTTTTAAAATTCTATTATATTTTTTTTCTGTTTTATGCAAGATGTCCAGAAGGGATTTCCAAACAGCACTGAAATTGATCACAATCTTTTACTTGATCAAAGCTGACAATTTTGCTATGTGAGCAAATTCTATTATCTTTAGCATCCGCACTTTCTTGTTGGTATTTTCAACTCTGTTCACTATTGTACATATAAAAATCACATTGTTATTATCGTATATAAAAACAAAGTTACATGTTGAGTTAAGGTTACTATTTATAATGGCATTATTTTCTTGTCTGCAGCTTGTAAGATCCAACCTGTTTGGGGGCTGAAAATACCTCGGGCTGGAGTCTGAAGCCAAGAATAGACAATGTGAATATCAACTGTATATCAGGCCTTGCATTCACAATTAAATTTATTCTATTATTTATTAATCGATCACTATGAGTTTAGAGGACATGGTTCCTGAATTGTTTTGAATCCAAGTTGTGAAAGGCTTTAAAAATTCAAATCAGCATAGAGTTCTGAGTTGAACTCAGAAACCTATAATGACCAATGCAGTGACTGCAGAATTAGTATTTCAACAGTGGCTTTTACCCACAGCTTCATTATATACTAACTTTAGTTTTTGGGTCATCATCAAATGCCACAATCACATTACAGTTTGTGACAATAGTCTAACTTATGGTGATGAGAATGTGGATCACTGTTGCTAAGTCTTCTGGGTCCAGAGAGGGACAATCTGCCCACCGGCCTTAGCTGAGCAAAGGCCTATAGACCCTATATTCTATTACAGTGATGGCAAACCTTTTTGCCATCACGTACCAAAAGGGGGGGGGGAATGGGTCGCACGCACATGTGCCCACACCCATAATTTCATGCCCCCCGCACATGTCATTTTCACCCTCCCCAGGCTCTTAGAAAAACTCTGAAGCCTGGGGAGAACAAAAAAACTAGCCTTCCGATCCAACTGAAAGTTGGCAAATGGGCCATGTCCGGCATCCGTATGTCCTCCGGGGGGGAGGCTGTTTTCACCCTCCCCAGGCATCTACAAAGGCTTCAGAGCCTGGAGAAAGCAAAATACGGGACTTCCCTCGGGGCCCCCCCAGAAAGCCTGAAAATCAGCTGGATCTGAGCTCCGGTTTGGCTCTTCGTGCCATCACTGTTCTATTATGAGGAGAAACCATGAATTGCCAATTTATTCTTTATAAGGAGGGTAATTTCATCCAGAGCTATCACCAAAACTGACACAGAGCTGAGATAATTTTGAATAAATCTGACTTGTTGACATTCAGCTTAAGCTACTTTTTCCCCGTTTTTCTTTTTTGTCCCTTGGGAATTCTTCCCTCTAATAAATGTTGGATTCTGCTTCCATGGCTCTTAGTACTTCCTCCATATCTGGAAACCACAGTTCTTTAATCCCAGGATTATGTCAATGGCTGGTCTCACTTGTTTGGTCCTCTTGACTCTTTTCTCAGACTTCTTGCCTTGCTTTTCAATTATTTAATTCAACCCATCTGTTCCATTTATCTTTATAGCCATGTTACTCAGGGGTTTCTTTTTGTTCTTTTTGTCCTGTACATAAACTACTCCTATTGATTTTCAGAGACTTTGAATCATTTACTTCAATGTACCTCTCTCCATGGCTCTTTTGTATAATTTTAGACTTCTGGCAATCTTGTCCTCTATCGTAAATAATTGGATTCTGCCTCTTTTCTGTTGTTGCTCCTCTGGAATCAAAATGTTTTACCTCCTGATGTCCACCTGGCCTCTTCTTTATAGATCAGTAAATGTCTAAAAAGCCAATTTATCCACTTTTTACAGGAGCAATTCTTTGTTATTTGTCTGTTTGTTCAGATTTATAAATGGGTACCTTATATTTTAATGGGTTTTTAATTGTTCCTTAAAAATCATACATAAATGAAATCCTAAACATAATTACCGTATATTACTAAAATTCAATCTCTCTCTCTCTCTCTCCCCCCTTTTTTTCTCACCTCCCTTCCCCACATACAGACAAAATCCCTGCAGAATTAGGAGAGGAAACCCCCTGAGCTTTATGGAAAGGGGAATTATTTTTCTCTAGAAACCTGTAATGCAGAGAAATGATATAAACATCATAAGACATTGGCTATAGACCAAAATAGCTAAATAATAAAGATATGAAATTGGAATTATCGATTTCTCTCTTCAAAAATAATTTCAGTAGAATTCTGTTGATTATGAATTATATAAACCAATTGTTAAATGTATAGAATTCCTGATAAGTATGCTTTAAATAATGGTCACAGATGTACACCTGACACACCGATACAAATCCTTTCCCATATGAATATAGGCAGGCATTTTTCAATGATTTTTCATTTGAATAAAGAGGATTTCTGCCATCCCCAAAAACCCTTCAATATTTGCAATTGAGAAAGGAGAAGCTTAATTTTAAATCCTTTCTGAAGTATCAATTATTTCAAAAAAAATTCATGTTTCAAAAACTTGGATCAGGATATGCACTTATTTTTGTCTTTTTGCCTTTGCCTTTATTGCTCTATTATTTTATTATTTCCAATATTTTTATTTTGTGATCCTCCCAGGATAGTCATAAATCATGCAGTGGACAGATTGATTGATTGATTGATTGATTGAATGGTTTGACTCTGGCTTCCAAAATATGCAAAAGTAAAATGGATGAATTGTAAACAAAACATGCTGAAACCAAAGGCAAAACACAGATGAACTGAAATAATTAAAAAGAAATACACAACAGTTTTGAAAGCAGGAAGTTTGCATCAAATACTCTTTATTTCTACTTTTTGCTGCCACCTTATCTGTCATGGATAATTTCCACTAATAAAAAGAATTAGAAAGAGAATCCAACATCGTCCTTGTTCTTTTGCAATTCCTTCCTCCTCATGATTCACCTGAAGAAAGCAATTCAGAGGAAATTCTCTTTTTTTGCTATCGAAATTCAGAGGTTCATTGCGTATTATCAATTTTCAGCAAATCTTTTCAGAGATTCTAGACTCTATCCAGAAACTGAAGCAGGAAAACTGTGGGTGTCTGTAGCTTTGTGAGCTATATTCCCAGCCCATTTGTCTGTAGATAGTTTTGGAGGAGGAAGGAATTAGGTTGACTCAGACTTCTACCCTTCTGAGGTTGGTAAAATGAGGACCCAGATTGTTGGGAGGAATATGCTGACAACTGTTTAGAGAGTGCTATATAGCACTATGGGGCAATATATAAGTCTAAATACTATTCTTATTGCTATTATGGAGTCTATGATAAATACTTCAGAACATTTAAAAGATTTGTGTAAAAAAACCAGCAAAAAATAGATATGTTTTTTAACAAACTGCAATGCTCTGAGATAATATTCTCATTAGAACTTTTTTCCTCTTCCAAATGATTTGGAACAAATGAACTGAACTAAAAAAGAACATAAATCCCAAGCCAATTCCTCACTGCATGATAGTACATTTGACATTGCCAAATTTTATAGTTGCGCTTTCATAGACAATAGTTATTAGAAGAAAAAAATAGCTTGTGCTAATGTCACTGTAAACAACATATGGTAAATTAATGCAAGGTTAGTAAATTGGCCACAAACATATTTGATTATATCATGTTTTTCTTCACAGTTACATTGTTTTGATTCCTACTGAGTAGAAAATAGGACTGCTGATTTGCCATCAGAAATATCTGCTTTATTTGCTAATAAACGAAAACAATTAGATTGTTCAGTAGAAGAAAAAAAATTACAAATGCTGCCCCTATCTCAACAAGTATTATCTCATAATAATGTCAGGAATTTAAGATGCTCGCACAAGAAAAAAATTGTTTGCAAAACAATGCAACCAAAATATTTAATTAAGATAAGTTAATCAGAAAGTGATACAGAGAATATCATCATGTGTGTTTTTGTGGGATTATTCATTTTAATTGAACATGCTGAGAATCTGACTTTGGCTTCTAGTGAATCCTTATATTGCAACTTCACTTCTGCAAAATTTATACCAGGAAGCAGATGTTGGACCACTGGTTCTCCCAAATCCCAGCTTTTTGTAATCCCAATGACCTCATGAGTCATTGTGAGATATACTAAGGATTTTAGCATGGTAATATCTGGAAAGCCTTCATTTCCTTATTCTGAACATCAGGTGTCCCTAGAAGTGCTGCATTATAATGTAAAAAGGGATAATAAAGAACTGCATAACTCACTGTTCAAACCACTGTCTCCTGTCACTGTTTTCTTCCATTCTTTCAAGAAATCTTATTTCTGTGCTTAAATTGGTAATAGCAATTTGGAGATATCTGACACCATTAATCCTTGTCAAAAGAACAAGTTTCAACACATAAATAATGCTACTATGATTTTATTTTTGTTAAGTGTTTTTTTTTAATAGTTACAGATTTTAAAGAAATCAAATACAAAGAAAATAAACCTTGCAGAGCAACAGCTGTCAATTGGATATACAGGACAATATTTCTGAAGTTAAGAAAATGAAAAACATACCTTTAAATCGAATCCTCAATAAGAAAACAGAAATTCATATAATTCTGGAAATGTTAAGGATCAAGGGTTCAAACATTGTTAACAGTTACAGAATGCCGTTTTCAATGGTGATGTTTATTGGTGCAATCATTTCCAGGTAACCCCATGTAAAACACTCTTGTTAAATAAAGTTTCCATTGATGGTGAAGGTTGAGTTTTTAAAATTAAAGGAAGGGAAAAGTTCACCTGAACTTTTGGAATGTAAATGAGGAATCTTCATCATTTTGAAACTGTGTCTGGTTCATGATATGTGTTTTTGTGTATACATGTTGTTTAGTTGTGGCTAGATTAAACTGTGATGCATTCAACAAGGAGTTCCCCCTCAGCAATATACTGAATAGGTTCCTTCCTGGAACCATATTGTATCCCAGGACATCTAAATTAACTTTCAATTAGGAATTCTCTTCTGGAAACTGCCAACTGTCCCCATAATGGGATATTCCAAATAAGTTTTGGTACAGCATCGAGAAAGAGTAGAATATACTGGAGTTCTATTCCTAAATTACTGATACACACACACGCACACCTTTCAAAGGAAGGTCACACTGTCAATGAAATTAATATTATTTGTGCCGTGATTATATTTATAAAGGTAAACAATCACAGCTTTTGCATGAAAACGATACTACAAAAGGTATTTATAACACACGAGAAGACATATTCAAAAGTCACACATGTAACAGTTTCACTGGGTATACTTGTTCCTATTGTGTGCACATAGACTCATATTGGGAAAGCACAGTGGGACGTGTGCCATAAACAGTCGGCAGCTCTTATCTGGCAAGTACTATTACTTTGTGCATTTTTGCAAAAGGAGAAAAAAAGATGATATTATCTCAAAGTGATTTCTAAAAGTACTGCCATATTATAAGAAGTCATTATAAAAGATGAAAAGAAAGCTAAAAGGAATGAAAAAAACCTCTTATTTTTAAAAGCAAATCAGAGATCTGTATTGCTTGTATAAAAAACAAAAACACCTCCTATGTTCCATTTTCTTACCTGTAAGCTATGGAACAGGATGAGAAAATCGCCCAGCTGCTGGTGGAATTGTTTGCTTTTCTTTCTCCTTGGGTTTCCTAGCAAAGCCTACTGTTCCCAAATGTACTGTAAAAAAGCTGCAGGAAATTAAGCTTTGGCTGACTTCAAATTGAATTCTGTAAAGGTGATGGGTACAAATTGGCCTGTTTTCCTTCTGAAGACCATCTTTTAGTTCTGCTATCAAAGGAAGTAGAGCTTTCATTTCTTCCACTTTTCAAATGTAAGTATGGTAGAACTGGAGCTTGTCTTCTGTCTGGGAGATTCATTCAGCATTGTCTAAATATGATTTCTAAAGTATTTCTCATGAGCTTACTTTTTTTTTTCTGGTGAAGTGATGTGACCAATGTGATTTTTAAAAAAAGGCTCACACGTAAAATATGTATGTATATATAAGATTTTTGTATTTTTTGCTTGTTTATTGTATGTCTATTGTATGTACGTTTTTGTATGTTTTTGTATGTTGTTTAAAAAAACATAATAAACATTATTTTAAAAAAAGGCTCACAAATCATTATTAGCTTGGGGAGGGTGGAATCTGTTCCCATACTTATCAAAACTGCACATCATATGCATGGAATAGAGTAGTAGAAGTTGTACTCCAAGTGCAAATGCTCCAACAGTGCTTTATCCTTAAGTGAGTCAAGTTGTAGATTAATAGATTCAATTAAAGTGTAGCAGGCTGGCAAAAGACATTTGCTGTGTTTCATAATTAGGTAACTCTATAAAAAGGAGGCATATAATGGATAATTGTAGAAATTAAGGTGAGCAGACAAAAGAGTTTTGTCCGAAGATTTTATTAGCATTAGATAATAATCTCCTTGGGTAATTTTCCAAATTGTGGATAAAAATCGATGACTGGTTTTCAATTATACAAGTCATCTTAGCACAATTATTTTCAAACTATAGACATCCATAGACCGCAGGCTTCCCCAGCCACCATTAGAGGGGTAGTTCACAAAAATGGATCAGGAACTCATACCAATTCATTGAAGCACACAAGTGATAATTCAAACAACAAAATAAACACTAGAATTTGGAAACTAAAAACAGTGAATAGTGTTGTTCCCACTGGAGTTTCTATTTGAAGTACTGAATAGAATCATGGTCTTGCATTAGCAATAAAAAAAGTAAATATGAAACAAAAAAATGAAAATCTAAAAACTGGACTTACCGTATTTTTCTGAGTATAAGACGCACCTGAGTTTTTGTAGAGGAAAATAGGGGGGGAAATCTGCCTACCAGATATTCATCTGGCTAGTGTCCTTAGTCTGGTCAGCTTC